>JAKUCM010001121.1:0-20202 GCA_023374145.1 Lepidium sativum | reverse complement strand
GTATACTATATAATTTTTTCTAATTTTTTATTTGTTTTGAACTTTATATATATACATATACATATTTTAATTAACTTTGAATAGTACAATACATTTGTTATATTTCACTTGGTTCGGATTCGATTTGGTTCAAATTCGGTTTGGTTCAGATACCAAATTATTTATCTTGGTATATGAACCTTGAATCCAAGGGTTCAATCTACCATATGAGATACATTAAATGAGATTTTAGGATAGATTTTGGCTATTAATCGTACTTTTGTTGATCTAGTTATTAACAACAAAAATTTATGCTTGATTCCACATATATTTAATAAAATTTAACTGTTTACCCATTTGATTTTAATTAATTCCGCTAAATTTCATACAAAAATAAATAGAAATTTTTTCTAGAAGTTATCTTTTACCCCAGTATATTATTCCTATTTTCAAGTATATAAACTAAATAATATATTAAAAATTACTAATTAAAATTTTTAAATATTTTAAATTTAATTTGTTTCGAGAAAAAAAATCGAATCCTAGGCTATAGTTTTCGGAGATAGTCCTAGTTATATAATTAAAATGATGTTATAATAGAATCGACAGCATGTCCATGCACAAAAAGTGACTCCTTTGTTTTTTATATATTGTGGAATTGTGTTTTCTACTGAAAGTAGAAATGAAGAAGAAGAAGGAACATAATTTTCTAATCATGAATTCATCCTTAACCTCTCTGTTTCAATTACATTGTCATATATATGAAAAATCATTACACTTCAAGATCCATTGGTTAATAGAGTGATTTACGTCTTCATGATAGGCTCATTGCTCAAGATTGTAGAGTGGTTGAAAGCGATTTTTGAACAGTATCATTGTGCAGAGATTTCGAATCATGAGAAGGTAAGTCAACTCTTTCCTCTGGCTTTTGATCCTGCAGATGAAGATTCTTAAGTGGCTGTTTGTTGGGCTTTGGGCCTTAAGTGTGCTAACAAGGACGTGGTCTAGGGCCTTAAGTGTGCTAACAGCCCCCCGCAAACTCGCGGTGGGTGGGTCATTCCACACCGAGTTTGTAACGGAGAGATATGAAGCTCCGGCGAGGTAACGATTTAGTGAATATATCAGCCAATTGCTGAGTATTTGGAATGTGGCGAATGAGAAGAGTTCCTAAGGCAACTTGCTCTACGAACATAATGAAAATGTGTGGCGAAATGCTTTGTTCTGCTGTGGAGAATCGGATTGGCGGAGAGATGAACTGCTGGTAAAATTATCGCAGTATAGTTTCTGGAGGATACGATTTGCGTTGACCCATAGTGTGTAAAAGAGTAGAAAGCCAAGTTAACTCATCAGACGGCTGTGTCAGAGAGAGCTCCGATACTCAACTTCAGTGGAAGATCGGAGACACAGTTGGCTGCCGCTTAGCGCTGACCAGGAGATAATGTTCGAACCCGAGAAACGTACAGAATCCACCAGTGGACCGACGTGTATCATGACATCCCGCCCAGATCGCTGTCACAGTATGCTCGTAATGTAGAATCAGTGTCAGAGGTAAATTGCATAACCCAATTTTAATTGTACCTTTAAGATAACGAAGCACTCTTTTAAGAAGATTGAAATCGGAGACAGACGGTTGATGCATCTTTTTGACATATAAAATTGACTGCAAATTGAATATCAGGTCTTGTGAGCGTGAGATATTGGAGTTTTCCAGCTAAACTGCGAAAATAGGTAGGATCGGAGAAGAGAACATCTTAATGCGGAGTCGCGATCAAGTTGAAGTGGCAGCGGAGTGGGAATAGGCTGACAATGAACCATCCCGGATGTGATGAGAAGGTCAGCAGCATATTTTTCTTGGCTCAGAAATAATCCTGACTCAGTATATTGAGCTTGAATGCCTAGAAAGTAATGTAGATCACCCATATCCTTCATTCTAAAGTGTTGACTGAGTGAGTTTAATAGAGAAGATAGAAGAGTGGAGTTGTTGCCAGTGACCACCAATGTCATCAACATAGAGAAGGAGAAACAGAGAATCTTGGCCTCTGAGATACACAAACAGAGAAGGATCACTCGGAGCACAAAATAAAGCTGAATTCCAAGAGGTATGAGGTAAATTTGTCAAACCATGACCCGAGGCGCCTGCTTAAGACCGTAAATTGCCTTGTGTAATTTACATACATGATTTGGGAATTGTGGATCTTAAAATCCAGGAGGTTGCCTCATATAAACAGTTTCAGTTTAAATCTCCATGTAAAAACGCATTTTTTGACGTCTAATTGTCTGATTTTTCCATTTGTGAGTCAACAGCATGGTGAAGGATTAACCGACACAGTACCTGTAGCGAACAACTGGACTGTAAGTTTCCAAGAAATCAATCCCTTCTTCTTGCTCATATTCCCTTTGGCAACCAAACGAGCTCGCAGCTTATCTTATATCTACCATCAGCTTTTAGTTTGACTCTGAACACTCCATCTACACCCAAGTACAATGAACACCAGGTGGAGCAGATGCATAACTCCATGTACTTGTTTCATGACAGGTAGAAATCTCCTCCATCATGGCCTGTTTCCACCCAGGATGATCGAGTGCAGCTTGAAATGGATCGTGGCTCAGAGGGTATGTTCGTATACAGCAAGTAAGACATACTTAGGATTGGGCTTAACAATCCCAGATTTAAGCCGAGTTGTCATAGAATGGTTGTTGTGTGTTGCAGGTGGAGGATGGATATCAGAGGGTGATTCTCGAAACAACTGAAAGTGGCTGCAGAATCTGAAGCAGCATTTGTCGCAGAAGAAGCTTGAGAAGTTGGAGTGCATTGATATCAGCGGTGGAGTGTGTAGAAGAACAAGCAGGAATCCTTTGATGTACTGGCTTGACAAAAACATTGTCAATGGGAACAGAGAGGTTTGTGTCATGTATAGGTGGATCAGGGGAAGTTTCAGACTGCAGAGCTTGAAGCAGAGGCGTTGCAGCAGCATGTATGAAAGTTTTGTATTTGTCTTTGTATGGAAACTGTGTTTCATCAAACAGAACATGTCTGCTTATGTAAACACGACCTGAGGGAGGATGAAAGCATCGATACCCTTTATACTTTTCATTGTAACCCACAAAACACACATTGAAGTGACTTAGGATCAAACTTATTCTTTTGATAAGGTCTTAAATAAGGATAACATGCACACCTACCCAAATACCCGTAGAGCTGTATACACTGGAGCTTTTTCCATTTATTGCTTCAAACGGACTTATCATCTTGTCATGTACTGAGGTTGGAAGAAGATTTATCAGAAAATTTGCTGTAAAGAAGGCTTCGACCCAGAGAGTGTGTGAGACATTTGGCGTGAAACAGCAATGGACATGCCAAGCTCGGTAATTATGACGTGTTTCCTCTCAGCCATTCCATTTTGCTGAGGGGTGTGAGGGCACGAAAGGTAATGTTTAATAACCACATATTTCAAAATGTCCAAGCATTTGTCTGTTGACAAACTCCCCACCCACCATTCACTTTGAAAAATGTTGATTTTATTCCCATATTGATTTTTCTACCAATCGTTGAAACTTTTTGAATATTGCAAAGACGTCAGACTTCAATTTGAGAGGATAAAACCAACAGAATCTTGAGTAATTATCAATGAAAAACAACATAATATTTGAATCCTTGTTCTGACATAATAGGTGAGGGTCCCCAAACATCACAATGAACCCTCTCAAGAATCCTAGAAGCTTGAAAATCTGACTTTAAGAATGATAGTCTGCCAGATTTTCCAAGTTGACAAAACTCACATAATGATTGAGATTTTTTATTGAAGACAATAGCATTAGATGCAGATAGGTGTTGAAGGACTTGAGGATGTGGATGACCAAGCCTGAGATGCCAAATCGAGTCACTAGTTACTTGTTGTCTAGACGAGTAAAAGGACATAAATTGAGGATTCTCCAATCTCTAAAGTCCCTTATCCTTTCTTCCCTTGCTGAGAAGTTGATTGGTTCGAGTGTCCTTAACAATCACAGAATTAGAGTCAAATGTAAAGGAGCAAGGAAAATCATCTGTTGCCTTAGATACTGACAACAGAGATTTAGCAATTTCAGGACACACAAGAACACTGTTAAGAGGTAATATACCTGTGAGAGTTGGCAGAGCTATAGATCCTACATGAGTAATAGGCAGGAAGTCTCCATTACCGACCATCACAGAGTCATTACCTTAATATGGTTGAGAGTTCTGGAGATTCTGAGTAGATCCAGTAACATGGTGGGTAGCTCCTGTATCTGGAATCCATTCACTGCCACTATGAGTGTTGGAGTCATTGATTCTTATTGCTGCCATAGCTTCTGCACGTTCATCAGGACGAAATGCATGATCAAATCGTCTGAAACACTTAAAAGCAACATGACCATACTTTCCACACAGTTGACAGGTTGGTCTTGAATCATTATCATTGGCTGTTAGCTCATGTTCTGAGTTTTGACCATTGTTGTGAGTGATTTGTTGATGAAACCCACGGCCATGAGTTGAATATTCTCCTCTGCCACGACTGCCTCCTCCTCTGTTTCTACCAGAACCACGAGAATTGTTGTACCCTCCTCTGTCAATATAGAAGGCTTGATGGGGGGAGACTTGAGTATCAAGCTCATAACTCTGAAGCTTTTCTTCAAATCCGGTGAGCTTAAAGAATGCATCTTCAAGAGTAGGACCAGGAAACAAATCCATAGCATTTTCTATGACAGTGGAGATGGACTCATATTCTTTGCCTAAACCATTTAATACTCCATAGATTTTCTCTTGTTCAGTTATGGGAGAACCAATAGAATCAAGTTGATCACACAAAGATTTCATCTCAGAAAGGTATTCAGTCATATGCTTATTACCTTTTGCAGTGTTTTGGAGTCTTCTCTGCAGATCCAGACGTCGAGTAGCAGACACTCTATTGTACTTCTTGGCTAGAGCTGTCCACACATCATGGGAAGACCTCATTCCGTAGATTACCCGCAGAGCATTCTCAGTGAGGGATCCAAATAGCCAAGCCATGACGAGTTGATCTGAGCGAATCCACTTGGCATATTCGGGATTGGAGACTTCAACTGTATTTTCTCCTTGACGAACTAATATCGTTGGGGAAGGTTTTGGAACATCTCCTGTTACATATCCGAGCAGCATTTGACTTGACAGAAATTGTTCGAACTGTAGCTTCCATAGAAGGTAGTTGTTGTCATTGAGTTTGAGTGTAACACACTGTGAGATGGTTATAGCTGGTGGAAATTCCGATTGGCCATCCATGGCTCTGATACCATGAAAGTAGAAATGAAGAAGAAGAAGGAACAAAATTTTCTAATCATGAATTCTCCTTAACCTCTCTGTTTCAATTACATTTTCATATATATGAAAATCATTACACTTCAAGATCCATTGGTTAATAGAGTGATTTACGTCTTCATGATAGGCTCATTGCTCAAGATTGTAGAGTGGTTGAAAGCGATTTTGAACAGTATCATTGTGCAGAGATTTTGAATCATGAGAAGGTAAATCAACTCTTTCCTCTGGCTTTTGATCCTGCAGATGAAGATTCTTAAGTGGCTGTTGTTGGGCTTGGGCCTTAAGTGTGCTAACAAGGACGTGGTCTTGGGCCTTAAGTGTGCTAACATCTACGTTTAATATTGGTTGTAAATATGAGAAATAGAAATTTGGCTTATCTAATTTTGTTTCGTTATTTATCAAATTTTGCCAGTTCTGTAAACTATGTATATATTTATGGAACTTCTATTATAACTTTAAATTTAAGTACACTTGCCCGAACGTTTGAAACAGAGATCTCATAATTCATAAAATTGTTGTCATTCTTTTAAATTTGTAAATTATAGGATTTGTTGGTCAACAATTCCTTGGATATATGTTCAATATTGCTTGGTCATTCATTAAATTCTCATAATTTGCCTCTACAATTTTAATTTTATTAGTGTTTGAAAAATAAAAAGTAATATTTTCTTCATTTCATAGGGAGTGATTAAGTTCACAAACGAATCCATACTAACTACAAAGAAGGAACCAATTTATTACTAAACACAAATCCAAATCCAATGCTTCATCTTCCACTTAATGCTTGGAATGGATTAACCAAATCCATATCCATATCCAAATTCACTGGTTTGTAATACTTGTCAAGAACTTCATAAATCCTCTTAGCAGCCATTTCAGTAGCTTCACCAATTCCATTCATCTCCTTCAACATCAAAGCCAACCTTGATGCAACTCCATACTCAGCCTCACGAAACCTCACAGCTTCTAATCTTACTTTCCTTGCAATCCTTACGAACCCTTTACGTACAACAATCTCTCTTCCTCGAACATTAACCATCTCCAAGCCGATTTCACAGTTGCATAAACCAAATCAGTAATTAGATGATCTTTCTTCTTACCCACAAGCTGAAGCATCAGATTAAACCCACTTTCTAAAGCTAAAGACCAAACTTCATCAGGTTCTGGATTCAACAACCCTTTAACGATTCTTCCATGAAGATCATCCTCCAGTAACGGAAATAATAACTCTTCATCAATAACCATTGGCAATTCACTGAAGATCAAGAGAGCTCGTTTATTCATGTCAAGTGAGATAATGTAAGAACAGAGCTCTTCCCAAGAGATGTATTCAACGAAGAAGTAGAAGGAAACACGAGGTATGATCCTGGAGAGGAGTTTAAAGTCGTAATCTGAGAAATCTAGCTCGAAAAGGCAAGAATTTAGATGGTTTTTGATGTCACTCAAATACTCCGTTTAACGACTACGATAGTCGGGAAATGTTCGATGAAAGATTCGTAAAGAAGCTTCGCAGATGAAGATTCATCTGTTTCTTTACCGTGAAAGAGGTTAGTGACGAGCTCGGAAATTCCGGTGACGTGAGGGGTTTCGAGAATCCCTTTTGCCTTATTTTCGATGTAAGCATAAGATGCGGTCAAAGGAGGAGGAGGGTAAGAGCAACTAGCTTCACTTTTCTGAGGACGCTTCAAAGACATGGTTTACTGTTCTTCTTTTCCCGAGAAAATGTGAGAAAATTCTTTTGTTGTCAGAGAAAAGAGATAGATTAAAAAGAGAAGCAGTTTGCTGAGAGATCTGATGAGAGTGACAAAATTCAATAAAAATATTAGAGCTCATACCTAATTTTCTTATCCAGAAAGTCTTCAAAAACAAATGGAGAAGTATAACTATAGTTAGCCAATTTAGGTTTAAAATTTTTATTGATTTGTTTTAGAAAGAACTACTTAAATAGTGTGTCAAGATATGTTAATTACTAATATTGTTCACTTTACATTTGAGGTTTTGGAGAAAATGGAGAAATTCTTAAACACATAATGGTTTTCGTTTTATTATTATGCGGTTAATTTTTTTTTCATGTTCTACTCTTCTTTTCTTTAATCTCTTATGTTCACATCGTCTTTCTCTCCACAGTGTTTTTCTCCAGGCATCTCTTCTCCACGACATTTCTCTCCACACCATAAGTCTCTCTGTCTCTTTCTCCTCTTCACATTTTTCTAAAAAAATTCCTAAACTTTTTGTAAATTTCAATCTAGAAACTTCAAAAACTCGGATTTCAGACTTGTTTCATAGGGCTTGCTACTCAGATCTGGGTTTGGTTGGACAAAAATGTAATTTTTTGTGATTGGTGAATTGTTTTGTGCATGTATAATGTGATATGGGGTAGTCTTGGAATTTATTTGGAACTTTGTGTTATAGATTTTTATTTACTTTAAATTAATTTCAATAAAAAATATATTTCTAAGAAAATATTAATTAAACATCATAATATGAATTTCACAAGATATTTTTTTGAGATATTTGAGTTTTTTCGTAATTTGATTTTTAACAGTTCATTTTTTCAGGCAAAAAATAAAAATGTCTAATTGGAAAATTTAAGTACTGATCCGACGAAAAAAAATACAAAATTTTATGTTATGTAATTTGTGGCATTGTGGAAACAATGTTTTCTAACTCAAATAGTGATTGTATATATGAAAAAATGGAAATTTGGCTGATTGAATTTAGTTTTGGTATTTTTGTGAATGTAAATTTTGTATTAAATAGTATGTGATAATTTTGAGTGTAACTAGTTTTGTAAACTATGTATATATTCTGTTACAACTTTAAATTGTAAGTACATGTGCCTACACGTCTGACAGAGAGATCTCTTGATTCATAAAATTGTTGTAATTGCTAAAAGTCTATAAAATTTGTAAAGTATAGGAATTGTTGGTCAACAATTTTGTGGATAATATGTTCAATATTGTTTGGTTACTCATAAACTTCTCATAATTTGCCTCTAAAAACGAATCCATACTAACCCAAAAACACAAAGAAGGAACCTATTTATTACTAAAACAAAGACAAATCCAATGCTTAATCTCCCATGTAATACTTGGAATTGATTAACCAAATCCAAATCCAATTGTTCAGGTGCCATGTATTACCAACCGATTAGGCGAAGACAAATCCACTTTTTTGTGTTTGTAATACTTGTCAAGAACTTCATGAATCTTCTTAGCAGCCATTTCTGTAGCTTCACCAATTCCATCCGTCTCCTTCAACATCAAAGTTAACCTTGACACAGTTTCATATTCAGCCTCACGAAACCTCAGAGCTTCTAATCCCACTTTCCTTGCAACTCTTACGAACGCTTTACGCAAAACAGTCTCTTTTCCTCGAACATTAATCATCTCCCAAACCGATTTCAAAGTTGCATAAACCAAATCAGTAAATAGATGATCTTTCTTCTTACCCACAAGCTGAACAATCAGATTAAACCCACTTTCAATAGCTAGAGACAAAACTTCATCAGATTCTGGATTCAACAACCCTTTAACGATTGTTTCTTGAAGACCATTCTCCAATAACGGCATTAAGTACTTTTCATCAATAACCATTGGCAATTCATTGAACATCCAGAGAGCTTTTCTAGTCGAACCTAGTGAGATAATGTGAGAACAGAGATCATCCCAAGGGATGAATTCAATGCAGAAATAGAAGGTAACATGAGCTAAGAATCTTGAGAGGAGTTGGAAGTCATGTTCTGAGATACCTTGCAAGGCAAGGCAAGAATTTATAAGGATTTTGATTTCATCATAAGTCTCTGTTTTCATTTCAACGCATGTATAATCGAGACTGATGAGAAGTGAATCGATGAGCGTGAGGGAAAACGATCGAATCTTGGGAGTTAAGTCAGTGAATCTGTACACTTGAAGGAGCCTAACGACTACGATAGTCGGGAAATTTTCGGATAAAGATCCGTAAAGAACCTTCGAAGATAAAGATTCATCTGTTTCTTTACCGTAATAAAGGTTAGCGACGAGCTTGGCGATTCGTATGATAGGGGCATGAGCCATGGTTCACTGGATTTTCGTTTCCCGAGAAAAGGTGAGAAAATTCTTTTGTTGTCAGAGGAAAGAGAAGTAGTTTGGAGAGAGATCTGATGGATCGTTTAATATAATTCGTTCTGTTGACTCATTCATATAAGATCCTTCATTTAACATCTTTTTAAGTAACACAGATAATCTTTTTAAAATAATAATAATTACACATCAAAATTTTAAATTCAGAAGATAATTTTTTTGGGAAATTTGAGTTATTTTTTGTAATAAGTGCTTTGACAATTCATTTTCTCGGACAAAAATTATCTCAATAACCAGCATGAAATCATTGTATATTTTAGGGTTGAGTTTCGGTTATTCGGATAATAATTTTTTTGTTAAGCAAAAAGGAGTTTGGACCTAAATTCAAACTAATCTTTCGGGGCTGAGATACGGTATGAATATAGACATCCAGTGATTAAATGAAAATAATTATCTATCTTATACTTGAAAGGAATTGATTTTTGACCTAAACTAACAAGATAATTTCCTCCTCCCATATAAACCATCTACAGCACCACTTGGTTTATTCGGATAATAAATTTTTCGGTAAAAAATTAGTGACGAAGCTAAAACCAAATTTATATGGATTCAGTTCAATTTAAATTCATTCAATTTTTTATTTTTACTTATTTACGAGTAATGATTTTCAAGTAGACACACCAATAAATACGTCAAAGAATATTATAAATAAGAAAGTCTAATAATTATTAAATCATGTCTTTATTTACAGAAAAATAAAAAAGTAATATAATTTAATTAAAAATCTGAATTCATAATTAAGTTTTTTACGTCTGCGAGTCTTCAATGGAAAAAATTTAAATAATATATATAGTGGTGTGGTATATATAAGTATAGTAAACTTATTTGAAAGACTAGTAGTGTAGGTTCCAAGAATTTCGAGAAATTCTCATATTGAAAAATCATTATCTAATATTTATTTTTTCTTTTATGAGAGACTCCTAGGAGAACTTTGCAATGCATATACTATATATATTTTCCCAAAATGCATATAATCCATAATCCCAAAATATGCATCTTGTAACTCGCAGATGCTTGCTCCAGGTCATTTCTTGACTTTTTACAATGTTGAATTTGATTAATCTTACATATAATAGTAGAATAAGAACTTGTAACTTCAAGGCAATGACTGAGAAGAGAAGATTTTATGTTTGAGCCAAGTGAGAAAAGGAATAGATTTAGCTGGGGATTACCTGAAAACGTTTTAGGTGAGTGTAAATAAAATTGGAGTAAAATAATATAACTTCCCTGCATGATTTAGATGTTATAAAATTGGAGTAAAATAGATAGTAATTTTTTAAAAAGCATAAACAGAGAAATTAAATTTAAGATATTTCTTTTATATATGTTTTTAAATGTTTCAAATGGTGACAAAGTTGAATCTTGATGTCAAGAAATGGAAAATGACCAATTCCACCATAAATTTAATTGCGGTTGATTATTTATACACAAACTAAATCACCATGCGTATGATTTCACAAACTAGTAAATTAATTAATTCACCACATATCACATACACTATCAAAATATGTCAAAAGCTATCTGTTATAAGTAAATTATTAAAGTCTGCTGATATATATACCACATGAATGACACATAGACTGACTTGCTAATAAGAATGATTGATTTCTGATTAGATTTATCTAACTAATAAATGGACAATCCATTTGTGATTTGGATCTTACCTAATTACTGAATTTACCATAAATATAACATTTAAAATTTTCAAATAATATAATTTTCGAATTATATTCCAAAAAATCTACCTACTTTCCATGAATCTTGAATGTAAACTAAACTTTGTTGTTGTTAATTTAAAAATTCTAGTTAAAATATGTGAGGGAGTGAGATAGGTAGCAAAGAGTTAACAAAGGATAAATTCCTCAAGATCCTTTTAATCATTCGAGCAACAATATTAACTTTGTAATTTCGAGAACGATGTGTATAAGATATTAGAAAAAGCACAAAAGACTTCTGAGATGATCAAATCAACTAAATTTATTAGTTTCAAAATATTTTTTTTTTCTAAAAACTAATAAGTAATTTAAACTTTACTTAAATTTGATCAATTTTATTAATCAACTTAGCATTTTTTTGTCGGCTCAACTAAGAATTTTATAAACATGAAAAGTTTCCAAAGGTTAAATTTGTTACAATAACCATCTACATTAATAACTGAATATAAATAACTAATCATATTTAAATTGAATAAATTATATAATCAAACGAAAATCTTTTTATAACATAAAAACATATAACTAAACTTGTGCAACAATTAAAATATATTATGTATATTTGTTATATATATATATTCTAAGTTTCATGTATTTTAATGATTTAATTGTATAATTTTTCTTGAAACAATACAATATAATAGTAACGTTCCTATACTATTTATTTCCTACCATTGGCTTTGGTTTATTTTTAAAATTATAAAATCAAAATATATTTATCATATATAGTTTAATTTTAAAACTTTGAATATAAAATATAATCAAATCTACCTATAATCCGATTCTATTGTTTTCTTAAGTATAAAAAAGTAGAATTTGTAATAGATGACAAATATATCAACTAATTATATTGAACCTAATAATCAGAAGATTTTATCAAGATAAATTATAGTAACCAACATAAAAGTTTGTTAAAATTAGTTTATAGGTTTACCTTGTAGCTTCATGTGCATGGAAGTTTGATTATTATCTTCCTGTATATTATTAAGCTGGAAATTATATTATTATATAAAAGTTAGAATATGAGTATTTCATGAAGGAATAAAAATCTGACTACACTCTTCATCTTATTCCTTCTAGTTTCTCTCATCTCTCTTCTACTTCTCTACTTCTCGCACATTATTCTATTTTATTCCTCTCTATTTTTTCACATAACTTCTCCAATTAAATTATTTTCTCCTCTAATCTATTTAAAAAAACTTTTAGTTCATATCAACTATCACTAAATCTTAGAAAATTAGATTTCTATAATTAAGCTTCACAATTGGATCATTGAATTTAAATGACTTCTTGATTGGATTCTATGTGATAAAGTTAATCAAATTTTTAGGATCTTCTGGAATCCTAAACTATTAGGAAAGCCTTCAATTATGTGAGTTTACATTTTGTTAAGAATCTGTATTTGTGATTTGGGGCTAATGTTTCAGATTTTATAGTTTAAATTGATAGTTTTTATGAAACTTTGTTTCTAGATTTGATTATCTATTGGTTTAGATTTTGGTATTTTTTGGTGGCGAGTTTTAGAATCTTATTTTGTTTGATTTTTGGGTGTGGTATGGGTTTCATTGTTCTTCGTTGTTGAGTTTAAACATCAAGTTCTTCAACTTGTTTCTAATGATATATGCAAATGTATCAATTGACTTCAATTGATGTCTTCTTAGATTTGTATTAGTGTTCTTAGAAAACCAATTGATGTCATTCTCACAAATGTTGTCAAACTTGCATAACGCATCCAAATCGGCAATATACCGACTTGTTAGATGAATTTCTATCAACAAAATCATTGCATTATTGCAGTTAAAAATCATATTATTATTTAAATATTTTGTCAAATGGCCATAAAATTGACATGGAGTGGAAGGAAATGTTTAAAGCTATATGCAAAATTAATTTACAATTAAATATATTGTTATCTGTTACGATTTGATTTACAGGTTAACATCCAGTTCATTATATTATCAAAATATGTTGTCCTCGAAGTAAAAGACCTGATGTAGTCCAATGAAGAAATCAACAAGAAAGTCGATCACATACTAAAGATAATTCAGGAAGGTGTGAAGAGATGGATAAACTTGTGTAGCACTACAAGAGATTGTTCTATGTTTTTGTGTGAAACGACTTGTAATCATCCACTCTTATGCTCATTTATATGTCATTAAGTGCTTTTAATTTTGTAAACTCCTGTCCTGTTTTATTCAGACATTTTTTTCACATAATTTTGCAGCTAATGTAAACGTTTCCAGCTGCAAGTGGCATTTAACCTAGTGACAGGTGGTAAGTCCACAAGAGACATGCACACTTTCACATCCTAGGATCGAGTCCCCCCGCTTGCATTTGCAAGAACTTGGCTAATGGGCCGGCCATTTGTGGCCCAATGTTGACAAAAAAAAAACGTTTTCGGCTAACATATATGTCTGCAACAAACAAATAATTTACCACGGACTTATAAAGAGATTTCTCAACTCGAGATGCGATTTTCAATACATAAAAGGAGGACAAACAAGGTTCTGTTATATTTTTAGGTAAATTTACACGACTGATAAATTAGAAATCAAACAACATAAATTAACTTAAAGTCACAAAATAATAAACTGATTTTGTTCAAATAGAGAAATTGAAAAACAAAAATGGGGATTTGTATAAGTAATGAACCCTAATTTTGAAAAAACCAGTTATCGGTTAAAATTACAGTTATAGGATAAAATATTCGTTATCATTAAAATAATAGTTATTGGTCAAATAATCTTTATTTTTTTCATGTGTATTTACAACTAATATTTAACTCTAACTATGACTGTTGTTAAAAAGTTACAGAATTGTAACAAATCTACAAAATAAAAGTCATAAAGATTGGAATCCATAATAAAAAATGATGAACTCAAAACCACAAAACAAGAGTTAAAATCTCTAATAACTTACAAAGCATAATCCACCATGCTTAATTTTTAAAACCATATAACATTAACTTAGTTTTTAGAATTATGATAACTACCTAATTTTCCTTATTATCAACTTATTATAGTTGACCTAATTTGGTATTATTTAAGTATATTCGAAAAGATATTATCAACTAATTATACGTACGGATCCGTGTATAGTATCCTAATATATTTTTATTAGGATTATTGAATTATATCAAAGTATGTAAACAAATTCTGTGAGGATTAATCAAAGTATATAATTTTCTGCTAAGATAAGTTGTGTTAAAATTATGGACATCAGGAAAACCCTTCTTATAAATAACTTTTTAAACAAAGGAGAAAATAAGTACGTGCCAAATGCATTGTATGTGCTGTTTTTGACATGATTGGATATGAGCATTTAGTTTTGTGTCTATTTCAGGAACCTGTAGTAGAGACACAAGGAAATGTGGTATCGGCTAAGAAAGTCAGAAGACCATTGTTCCAACAGCCAGAAGTCAAGCAGGCTGTGGAAGGCTGCATAATAGCGATGGCTGGTGGGAATGCCGAGTCACATGTAATGACCGAGGCTGAGCAGGAAATTCCTGAGTTAACAGCAGAGCAACTAGACGCTGTAGATGATCTAGTCTTAAGCGAGACTGAGGAGATGGAGGATAAAATCCTCGAAGAAATAGCGATGGAGGCTGTGATGAGTAGCCAACAAGATTTGTCAGTGGAAGAATTGGCATCGAATCACCGAAATCGCCGCAGAGAAGAAAGAAGAGGAAGAGACGAAGAATTGTGGCCCAAATGAGAGAAGGGTCTCGACCCTTCTCTTTTTTTTTGGTTCAACACCCCTCGTCCACTCAGATAGTGACACGTAGGAGTTCTTAAATTTTCCTAAAAGGCCTAATTTAAGAACCGATTCTTTACATTTGGGCCACGTTTTGGATTATATTTTCAAAAATATTGGGTAAGAGACCCCCAATAGACATGCTCTAAGCTGAGAGATATATCAAGTAGCCATTGCCACTTGGACAAAAATGTCTTTTTGCCAAATCTTTTACTTAATTTTTTTGTCAACACTTAATTAATGAATTAGCAATACAAAATAGCCATGTAAATTTCAGAAATAAACTGAAGATGATAATTCGATTAAGGCTTAGAATTCGCCACGTGGAAAGATCTTCTCATCGTCACTTTCATTAGAACGCAGCTCCTGAATCTGAAAGAGTAAAGTAAAAAAAGTTTGCAGCAAAAAAAAAAAGCACAAATGAGCGACAATAATACGGTGCGTTTTGGACTCCTCGGATGCATCAGATTTGCGTCAAAATTCGTCAGAACAGTGAACGGAAACTCCTCAAACGCCGTCATTACCGCAATCAGCGATCCATCTCTAGAAACAGCGAAGACCTTCGCCACGGCAAACAATTTATCGCCGGAAACCGTCAAAGTTTACGGTAGCTACGACGAGCTACTCAACGACACAAACATCGATGCTGTTTACTTGACGATGCCGGTGACGCAGCGAGGAAAATGGGCGGTGAAAGCAGCGGAGAAGAAGAAACATCTACTTGTTGAGAAACCACCGGCTCAAAACGCGACGGAGATGGAGAAAATTGTGGAGGCGTGTGAATCTAACGGCGTTCAGTTTATGGACGGTACGATTTGGTTGCATCATCAACGGACGGTTAATATTAGAGAATCGATGTTTGATTCTGGATTGCTTGGAGACGTTCGCCACGTAAGCTTTGCATTTTCATTAATATTTCAAATTGCCCCATAAGATCTGCTACTCTCTTAATTCTCCATAAATAACTTAAAATAACTCAAATAACCCAAATCTTTCATCATGAAACTGTTATTTAAAATCTAAATATCAAAATTACTTGAACCAAACCCAGGTTTTGTGTAACGGATCCAAATTGAGTACAATTGATAAGTTAACGTTTAATTGCATTCAAGAAAATATAATTTTACTTATATAAAAAACACAAAATATTAATAGAAATCAAATAATTATAATTATGTTCATGATGAATTATTTACATGAAAATTGTATATGTTTTAAGGATTGACTCTAAAATCTATGGTGTTATACACTAATCAGTAGCTTCTAAAGTATCAAACTTTTTTTGATTATATATAATGCAGATGTATAGCACTATGACAACTCCAGTCCCAGAGCAAGTGTTAGAGAGACTGACCAAAGAAGCAATGGGTTTAGCTGGAGCCATTGGAGAGCTTGGTTGGTACCCTATCGGAGCAGCTTTATGGGCTATGTCTTACGAAATGCCAACATCTGTCAGGGCTCTTCCTTCTTCAGTTACCACCAACTCGGTTGGGACCATCTTGGCTTACTCTGCCTCCCTTCAGTTTGGTTCGACCACAACTGCAACTGCAATAGTCCATTGCTCTTTCCTATCTCAACTTTCGACTGACTTATCCATCTCAGGTTCGCAGTTCTTACCATTGTCTTTATCCCTCCTTAGGTTGACAACTTGACATAACATTAGTTATTAACGCCTTCAATCCTAAGCCAATTGAATCGAATGAAAAATACTAAAGAAGTCTTATCTAGTTTGGTTAAAATGTATCCATTGGCTTTGATGTGGTCGAAATACTGAAAACGAAACAGTATGATATGATTTAAAGTAGATAGTTGTATCTGTAAAAATTATGGGTTCTTAACTCGAAGTGGATGACAATGAATGGATTGACCTATATCTTTTGTATAACAATTAATTCTGATGTTAGATATTATTATTGTCATTGTAATGAAACAGACCGTCTTTGTAAGTATACACCCATAATAAAAGATATTAGGTAGTCTTTGTATTAACACCAAATGGATGGTCAGGGTCAAAAGGATCAGTTCAGATGAATGATTATGTGATTCCTTACAAGGAGGACACTGCTTGGTTCGAATACACAAGTGGGGCTAAGTTCGTGGACATGCACATTGGTTGGAACGTTATGCCGGAGAGGGTAACAGTAGACTGCAGCGGAACAGCTGAGTCGCAGGAGGCAATGATGCTGAGAGAGTTCTTAAGGCTTGTCCAAGGAATCAAGAAGGGAGATTCAGAGGCTGAACGGAGGTGGCCGGAGATTAGTAGGAAGACGCAGGTGGTGGTTGATGCTATAAAGAATTCTGTTGACATTGGTTGTGAAGTGGTTTATCTATAAACGGTGTTTAGATCTTTTGCTAATTAGATTATGACATTAATTTATATGTATCATTGGATATACAAACACATGTTATTTATATGCCAAAATGTTATTTACTCTAATATTATATTAAAGCCATATCTCTATTAACATGGATAGTGAGTGATTTTAGACCTATTCAAATTATCTGAATCCGATGTTAAATTTTCTATCATCTAGTTTATTGGAAATAGTTTTGAACGTACTTTGACAAAAGGCTCGACATTTTGGTCTATTTGAGTTTGCTTTAGGTCCCTCAAAGAGAAGACTTTTCTATTTGGAAATTCTTTTGATATCTCCAAATACTGTAAGACACTCTAAATGTCTTGGAAGTTTTTCATGTGACGACGTTGAAAGGAAAAGAGAATATCTTTTGAATCATATCTTTGGAGCCTTCAATGGAAAATGATTTGTAAGGTTCAGACTCTAGATGATGAACTTCAAAACATAATTGAGAGATTAATTTTTCGGTTAGAAGTTGTTGTACGGATCTTCTTTAAGATCTCTAGGTTCTTTTACAGAGATTCATTAAGGGTTTTGGTGAGTGAATAGGATTCTTTGTAATCGATGGTGAAGAATAATAAGAGAGTGATGTGATCAGAGAGTTTGGGAGTGAGAATCGTGTAATCGAACTCGGTTTTGAGTGTAAGGCTCATATATAAGACTAATAATTGATCAAAACACAACAATATAACCAAAATCAATCAATAATTTTAAGAACAATTTAGTAGAAAAAACCATTGAAATTGAAATTGCAAAAAACATAAAGTGAATTCAAGAGCAAACTCTTTCTCATGAATCGAAATGAGCTCCCACAATGAGGTGATAAAATAGAGCCTTTGAACCCCATGATACAATCATTATAAGACCACAAAAAGCTTCACTCTTTTGTGGAATCTATAAACCAAGACCCTACTCTATACTTACTATGTGAGGGAGAGGAAAACAAATTGAGTGAGTTTGTTCAAGAGTTCAAGACTATAGATAGAGTCAAGAAAGCCATGAATGACAAATCTTTGCAATTATTTCACATTATTATAATATAATTCCATTTAATTGAAAAATATTTTTGGAGTTACAAATTTGTAACAAGCATAGTAATTGCAATAACATTATGATTTATATTTCTTATTAAAAAAGTTCCAACAATCCCCCACATAAATAGAAATACGACGCATTAATGAAAGAAGCGATGAAATCTGTAGACTCGAAAGAAAAGAATGACTCGGTAAACATGGTAAAAAACAACTGACGAGAGTATAGGCGAAAAACACTGTGTTTGAGCTGGTAGTATTTTTTCAACTTTGAACCAGTCATAATTAATATTTGTCAACCTTACTTGACCAAAAAGTGAACATGATGTCCTGAACTTTCTAGATTTTTATGTAAACAAAGACAACAATTATAACGCAATGTTATTTCTAGTAGAGTAGGAGGTTCTCTATTGTATTCATTGTGGTATTGAACTTGCCTGGTATGTTCGTGAGTGAATTAGAGAATTTTGCCTCGATAAATTCTCCTAGAAACAGCTGCATTTCACACTCACTAGGTGATTCGTGGAATAGCTTTGTTTCAGAAGTACCATTTGCAACTCCATTGATATGTCAAAGCTATTTAATCACTAAAAGCATTCGTTAACCTTCATTTGTATTTCTTGGCACGGCGATTGTCGTTAAGAATGGTAGTGTCGTGTTTGGATGGCAATCTGTTTGACTTAGTTATCCCATTAAACCTATCGCCTGGGATCACCAGTTGTATAAGTTGGTATCCGTCATAAAGTTGTCCTTGCAACAGCCTTTAAACCTATTCCTTTAGACGATTTGAGAAATTGGTCTCTTGTTAGGCCTTTAGTGAATAGATCTGCTAAGTTATTAGCAGACTTAATGTAATCGGTTTTGATCTCACCACTCGAGACTAAATGTATGATGGTTTTGTGTCGTCAACGAATGTGTGAGATTTACCATTATATAGATTATTGTGTGCTCATGCAATGGCCGATTGACTATCACAATGTACTCTAATAGCACAAACTAGTTTTCCCCACATAGGAACGTCTTCTAAGAAATTATGTAGCCATTCTGCTTCTTTTGAAGCTTTGTCTAGAGCAATAAACTCTGATTCCAGGGTTGATCGACCCAACATAGTTTGTTTAGAAGTTTTCTAGGATACCGCAGCGCCGCCCAATTAAAGATATAACTTTTGCGTCAGAAATCCAGTTTGCGTCACTGTATCCTTCTAGCACAGCCGGTTCTTTACCATAGCGCAAGCTATAACTTTTAGAATGTCGTAAATAATCCAATACTCTCGTTATTGCCTTCCAGTGTGTATAACCGGTCTACTGGTATAACGACTCAACACGTTGACGATATGTGCTAAATCTGGTCTAGTACAATAAGTCAAGTGTATGAGACTACCGATGTCACGCACATACTCAATTTGTGAGAGTGCTTCACCCGAATTTTTGATTAGCTGAAGATGAGGGTCCACAGGAGTTTTTGCGGTACCATTTGTGTAGCGCTTAAAACATTAGAGAAGTTGTTCAACGTAATGGGTTTGTGACAACGTGTATCCATCAGAGGTACGTGTGAGCTGAATCTCGAGAATGACACTTGCGAGACCCATGTCATTCATGTGAAACTGACTTACTTAGCATGTTTTTAGTTTGTTGGATTATGTCTTTCGTGCTACCGAGAATGAGCATGTTATCTATGTAGAAACACAACAAAACATATGCACTCTAAGTTGGTTTAATATATATGCACTTATCACATTCATTGATTTGAAACCCATTTGTCATCATAACATTATCAAATTTTTCATGCCATTGTTTTGGTGCTTGGTTAAGCCCGTACAATGATATGACTAGACGACAAACTTTATGTTCATGTCCTGGAGCAACAAATCTTTTAGGTTGCTTCATATAAATCTCTTCTTCTAAATCTACATTTAGTAAAGCAGTTTTGACATCTCTC
>JAKUCM010001120.1:0-34336 GCA_023374145.1 Lepidium sativum | reverse complement strand
GGAAAAATGGTGTTTTAGTGGTGCGGCTGATAAGAAGATATGTGTATGGAGAAGAGAAGGGAGGGTTCATACGTGTGTGAGTGTGTTAACCGGTCATACCGGACCGGTTAAGTGTTTAGCGGTGGTGGAACCGACCGGAGAAGGAGAAGAAGATGGAGGAGATGAGAGGTTGGTTGTGTATAGTGGAAGTCTTGATAAATCGGTCAAAGTTTGGAGGGTGCCACGTCATTAGATGTGGGATTTTATTCGGTTTGGGATTGTATTTAGGTAAATAAAAACAAAAATCCTAATTAAATGCTCCCAATGATGAATTATGAGGAGGTTAGAGTAGGATTATTATGATATTGTTTAGTAATTTAGTATAATTATGATATAGTGTATTATTGAGAGAGGTCTACCGTTTGATTTCCTATATTGCGAAAAAAAAACATAGACCATAATTATTAATGTTCCAAATTTTATAATGCATTCATAAGAAGAAAAAAAATATTGTTAAAAAGGTTTCTTGAATAAAAATAAATAAGAATGTTTTAAGCTTTCTTAATCTGGTGTTATAGTTTAGCTCTACTCTAATGTATGTGAAGATTAAAAAGCAGAGATTTTAGAAAACTGTTTAGAGGATAGATCGACTTTTATTGATCAAATGTTGACAACAATAAAAATAAATATGAATTATGAAGTTCTTAAAAATAAAAGTAAACCGGTTAAGAATCTTGGAAAGTTTTAGAAATACACTAAACATTTACTTCTACACATCTGAATTCAACTGTAGGAAGTTGTGTTGCTACACATAATATTATTTGGACTTTTCGAAGAAATTTAAACTACGAATTATACGTTGTAAATTCAACTGTAGATAATAATTAAAAATCAGATGATATGATAAATACTTCCACATTGTCTCGAAAAACATTTCAAAGGACGGCCCATACTCTTTTTTCTCTTCACTTTTTGAACCGTCTTCCTCTAACTTATATTCTGATTTGACAGTGTAACTTCCCGTCAGAGTGTAATGCCATCCCCAGTAGTCCGATTTTGCCAATTTCAGAATCTCCAACCTCATAATTAGTTGTGCATCTTTTGAACATTTTATTTGGCAAGTTATGACTGGATGTGTGTCAGTGGGTAGGAATATGGTTATCCGGAGAATGGGGACTGATCCACAGTGCTTGAGATGTGGTGAAGAAGAAGAGACAATAAATCATGTCTTATTTGAGTGTCCGCCAGCAATGCAAGTATGGGCAGTGTCCCCGATTCCGGCAGGGGCAGGGGAGTTTCCGGGGAATTTAATATGGAAGAATCTGGACTATGTGTTTTGGCGAGTTCACCAGTATGACAGAATTCACATATTTCCGTGGATTATGTGGCATATCTGGAAAACTAGGAATGTCTTTTGTTTTACAAACAAAGACCTAGATCCTAGACTAATTATGAAGAGAGCATATTCCGACTTTTCGGAATGGGCAGGGGCCCGTATAGGGCACGCCATACCAAGGTCACACAAAGGACCATTTGCAGACTTGCATAAGTCAGAGCTGATATATCCCTCCACAGCTAATCAAGGATTCACAAGTCATAAATGTTATGTGGATGCTTCCTGGAAAGTAAATGACCAAGCAACATGTCTGGGTTGGTTTGTTTTACAGATTCGGTTGATGGGATATTCGGGGACTCAAAACGATGTAGACAGAGCATTTCTTCTCTTCACGCAGAGGTGGAAGCAGTGATCTGTGCACTTCGATCTATGAAGGCAAGAGGGGTCAATCAAGTTGAGATCTCAACGGACTGTGAGACAGTGATGTGGATTTTGAAGCGTCTGGAGGCATGGCCAGCGTTCTTACCATATCAGGAGGAGTATCAGCGACTTAGATTATCATTCACCCGATGTCATCTATCGGTAATTCCCAGAGGCCTGAATCACAAAGCAGATGCTTTGCCCCGTTTGGCGCGAGTATCTGTCAGTGTGGAGGAACTCTAGTCTATCTTGTGTTGTTTAACCTTATTATTTTATGTCATGTCGTTGGAAAAAAAAAAGATATGATAAATACACAAAAGATATGGGGAGGTTGAGCTCATCTAAAATATCATACAATCCAGCTCTACAAAAAATTCTTGTCGAAACCACCAAACATTCATTGTATTCATCAAATTCAATAAAATGAAACATTAAAGAAATAACTATTATAGATCAATTATTCTGCAGAACAAATTACTAAGAATACCTCCAACAAGATATTCTCATAAGAATTTTAAACATTAGAAAATATAAAAAAATAACGAAAGTGTGAAAAATGATAAAATTAAATTTTTAGATAAGAAAAATAAGAAATTGAGGTTTTAAAACAAGAAACCGCTGTTGACAAAAAAAAAAAACAAGAAACCGTTTTACTACATATTCTTTTTCAATTGGATATCATCTTTAAAAATGTTTAAAATTTAAATAAAAATAAAATTTTAATATAAAATATTAATATTTTATAGTTAAGAAACTAATTTAAGTTTATTAAGTATTAAGTATTGGAAGTGCTCTGATACCCGATAAACATGGTGAGATGAAGATCAATATTAATACGACAAAATTCTACATTATATGCTTTTTTAAGGTAGATAGTAAATAGTGACAAAGAAGTTCAGAAATCAAGATACACAAGAAGTTCGAAAAATGTCAATTTACTATTGATTTTAAAGGTAGGATACAGACGAAAAATAGACATCAATATTACAGTTAAATGAAAATGATAGGTGGTTATAAACTCACTGTGACCGTCCATTATTTTCCTTTACATTAAAAGAATAAAAAATTTACTTTAGCTAATGGTACGTTTCTTAGGCAAATGTTTGTTTTGCTCTTTAGTGATTCCTTGGTGCAATAATAGAAACAAAGGTACGACCTATAAGAGCTAAAAAATCTGTCTATGTTTTGAGATGAATAAATGTGTAGGATCCACAGTAACATGTTTTTGTTCCCTATTCTCAACGACCACCTCTAATTTATTCACCTGAAACCGTACTTTAAGACTTGGTGCCTTTCTCCATCATTGTTTTCAATATCTTGCACTCTTTTCATTACACAAGTTACAATAAATGTCATCTATGTCTTGACTTTGTCCAAATCGTATCGTGACTTAGAGCTAGAGGTTGATTATGAATACAAAGGTTGAAACCGGATTGCTGGGCTAGGTGATGGTTGGGTCGTTAAAGAATCATAATTGGATCAAGTGAAGGCGAGGATAAGAGGTAATTTGATGTCTAATGTGAAGAAATTAAGAATTAAAGTCTTGAGTTCATTATTATATCTACGTAGACAACGATTAGACATTTATTTGGTCAAACAGAGCCTTAGAACTTAGGAAAAACTATTGCAAGTACTCTGGAATTCATCCCATACCACACTTACATGTGGATCAAAATACATTTTCAAGTCTGACATTATACAAAAATCAAACAAAGTCTCATAACTTATACATAAGCCTGCCAAAAATCTATGCAAGTCTGTCATAACATTGAAACAATCTATTGAATACAAGTCTGTAGAAACACACACAAATATTATGTTTGAAGTTTACATAAACATTGAGACAAGTTTAATGCATTCTACTTAATTAACTGTTAGGTCATAGTGGTCTTTTGCTTTTGGTTTACATATCCATAATTTGACGTGTTTTTGGTTCGGTTCAGATCGGTTTTAAAAATATAATAACTATATAGATACCGACTAAAATTCGCTTTTTCTTCAATTCAGACTCCCAAATAATTTTAAGTAAGATTGGATATCTCTTGTTGTGCCTAAACCAATATTTCTTGGAAAGAAGGTTTCCTTAGATATTCTTCTACAAAATAAAAGCTCAAAGTTTTATGAAACTAAGTCCGCAAAAAATCAAGGCAAGTACTTGAACTGGTTCTAAGAGCAGTTGAGCTGTGTCTGGTCTCACTGAGAGTGGAATTACAAAGACGGTCTCTGACAAAAGATGAAGAGTTGACAACTGATGAAAGCCATTACCAGAGAAGTCAACAGCTCAAATCCAACAATTTTAGGGAAATGCCATCCCATGACTCTCTTTAGATAGCTTGTGATCGAAGGCATTGTTGCAATGATGACTGCACATGTGTATATGATGGGGATCAGACTCTTTGGCTTGTTCTTGCGTAGCCACATCAATGAACCTAGCGCAGCTAACGATATTGTGAACACCTGCATTTGATACAAACGTTTAATGGAAGTAAGAAAATATTACAAATGGATCTTTTTAGACGTGCAAAATAGGGTATGTACCAAATTAGCATTGGCTTCAAGCCCTTGCAAAACATAATCCCAAGTGAATTCCAGTCCTCGAGCACCAACCCAAAGAGGCGCCAACCTGTGTAATACAGAATCTGAAAACGCCCATCCTGAAACAAAAAGAACGCATCTCTTTAATCACAGTTGATAAGGACTCAGGGATGCAAACAATCACTCAGAGAAGTCTAGAAATGGTTGAAAGCTTTAACAGAAATTAGTCGTGGAAACTTCTCCTCCAGTAATCATGAAAGAGGAGTTCTTTCTATGAAACCAGTCATCTATAACATATTTTTAGAATGCCATAGCCAAAGCTAAGGATCCACTTACCAAGGCCAACAGCCTGAAACTTATGATTCTGGGAGATGTTCCTGTGTGTCAGCTGGGCCAGAGCATAATATAAACCAGCAACATCAATGAAGCCAATCATTGCTTTCAGTGCTTCCTGATACAAGGAAGATTGGATCCATACTTAATCATCAAGTTTGTACCATTGGGAAAAGAGCTCAGGAAATCAAAAACTGACAGCGGGAAGAAAGTCAACAATGTGAATCTATACAATTGAGCAAACATATTATAACCTTCGGAGGAAAGGACGAAAGTGTAACAAAGTAACCAAAAAAATTGAAGTTCAAAGACAATGTGATCACTATTTTATGAGTAGCAGGAGAGATGACAAATTCACAGCCTTTAAACAGCAAAATAAATGACAGACTCATAAGAAAGATTGTGAGAGCTATCTTATCTTATCTTCAAGAAAGTACCTGGTATGGGTCAAATACTTCAGTCTCAGATACTTGCAGAAAAGTCGCCAAACAAACAAGCTGCAATGAAGATAACCAATAAGCTTAGCTAAAATGGATGCAAATTCTGCCAATAGAATCATATATAAATTAGGTGAAACCCAAAGATGTTACTATTGACTAACCTTTACCAATGCTGTAGCAAGGTAAACAACAGCAGCTTTCACGGAAGTTCCCAGAGTGTCATATTCAGATCTGCAGATTCATTATTGATTACAACTCTAATTTCTAGAAAAAACCATCAAATAACAGAGTCAATTTAGAAATTCTCAAAACTAGATTCCATACTAATACTAAAATTCTAGATCACTAGGTTTAAAGGAAATCGATTGCTATGAACGCAAGAAGATCTAAATATATCATCGAAAATTCATGACTGAAACTAAAAATCAATATAATTTGAAATCACAGATCGAGAAAGATATTTGAAAAAAATTTGATTTTGTTTGCATACAAGGGAGTGGCGGAGTAGTAAACAGCATGAGGTCCGAATGTGAGAATCGCACAGTTGAAGAAGTGAAAAAGCGTCATCGTCCACCGTCGCTCTTTGTAATAGCACAACAATGGCAACTTCAGCTCCGGCGACGCAAAGACGACGACGACGACAACGTCAAATTGAAGAAGAAGAAGAGGTTTGTTTGGTTCTGAAATCTGAAACTCTGATGTGAATCAACAAATATCTTAATGGGCCCATAATTGGGCCGTATCTTATTGGGCCTGTTTTATTTTTTTTAACTTAGCGTATATAAAAACCACATAACCACTCTCACAACATCCCCTTCTCTTTCGCTTTCTCTCATCTCCATTAACTTCTCTGTTGTTGTCTTCTCATTATCTGAACTCAATGCCGTCAGAATCAAAACAGACCCGACCCACCAGAGTTCAAGCCACAACGGTGGCTTATCCACCGCCAAATCTGGCTGAGCCACTACCTTGTCCACGTTGTAACTCCACAACCACCAAGTTCTGTTACTACAACAACTATAATCTCGCTCAGCCTCGTTACTTCTGTAAATCATGCCGTCGTTACTGGACTCACGGTGGTACTCTCCGTGACGTTCCTATAGGAGGTGGAACTCGTCGAAGCTCCTCAAAACGTCACCGTTCTTTCTCCTCCTCCACCACCACTTCCTCTTCCTCTTCCTCTTCCACTTCTGTCATCACTGAATCAGCCACAACAGAGACAAGTCAAACAAATGGTAGTAATGTAATTGCAGGACATGGAAGCTTTGCTTCTTTGCTAGGTCTAGGAAGTGGAAATGGTGCGTTGGATTATGGATTCGAATACGGTTATGGACTTGAAGAGATGAGTATTGCGTATCTTGGAGGCTCTGGAAGTGAGATTCCGGTGGTTAATGGTGTGAATGAAACGTGGCAGATTGAGGAGATTGAAGGTAAAAATGGAGACAGTATGATATGGCCTTGTCTCGAAATCTCAATGCAAAGCAACGATGTTTAGTGAAAAGAAACCGTTTCTGTTTACTTTCCCTTGTCTTCTTCTTCTTAGTTCTCAGTTCTGTTTTTGTTTGCTTGTTTATGTTTGGAATTTTCTGTTTGTCTTTCTAGAAAGAAGAGAAAAGTACCCAACTTGAAGCAAATAGGAGCAAAGACTTTTCAATTTCTTTTTAAGTCTTTTAAGGTCCAACAACAATGGTGGTTTTTGTAAATCCTCTGTTTCTATAATGAACATATTTGGCTCTAATGTTTTGATAAGTTAAATTTAAGAGTTATCCAATTGTTTCGGGGATAATGAAGAAGATTGGCTCAAATGTTGTTGAAACGGTAAGAGTCAAAGAACACATAAGTCCAAAAAGGAAAAAAAGGTACAGAAGTACTTACTGTTGCAGAAGTAAGTAAGAGATACTCTGTTACTACATCTTTTGAAATCAGGAAACTGCGTTGAACTTAATTTTGTTTTTATTGTAGATTAGTAAAACGTCAAACAACAACATAGTTCATTTGCAGTGTAAAAGATTTTGTATATCGACTCATGTGTCTTTAGTGTGTTACCATAAAAGACTATTACTACACATGAAATTTCCTATAGCGAATAAATATACTTCACAATTGAATAACAAGAGTATTAAATTGGCAAATAATCTGACAATACATACCAGAAAAAGTGAAGCTGAAAACAGTCAACCTGATAACACCTATAAGAAACCTTGAGAAAGAGTAATGGATTTAATGGCAAAAAATAATAATGTAGTTTAGTAAATTTATCAATGTGAGCAAAAAACTATGTAATTGTTTGTATTTTATGTCTTTATGTTATTAGTCTTACTGTAGATTATGATGTACTTACGAGAGCATTATACTTAAGTTATTAGATATTTGTCAATTTGTCTTAGATCATGGTCAAAATAATAAATAAACTACTGAATATTTATATGGTAACAACATTATGACCTTAAGGACAAATAAAATGATGCTTATGTTTGTTACCAACTAATAAAACTTTTTCCCACATAAATCAATCAAACTTGTTCCAGTCAAAGCGTGATCAGCTCCATTTTGTATGTCAAATTCTATTGTAAAATTCATCATTTTTTTCTTCTAATTTAACTATTTTGTTTTGACTTTTCGAGAAAAGTGAAGTCCAAATTAACATATATTTTTAGAAGCATATTTGTCCATAATTATCAAAATTTTAATAATAAATTTTCTATATATTTTTAATTAACACCTAAATTTTTTAATTCACAGTCCAAAGTTTAACTTTCTTCTCAATTATTTTGATTAAATAATTTATCCACAAAATCTTTTCGTCTGTTGATTGATCTCTATCTTCTGATCATCATTTTTTCTTTTTCTTTACACATATTTTACATTCCACTCACCTTCTTATTCCCTTAAATGTCTATTTATCAAAAATTATTAGCATATATTGTACTCAAAAACATATATTATGGAACTGGTCGCATGCCATCATAAGATCATTACAAACACTAAAATGTTTTCTTTTTGGTTAAGATCCTCGTTCTCTAAGAGCACCTCCATCGGCTGGGTTTTAAAAAAATTAAGAGGGGGTCTTGTAATTTATTGCAATAAATTAATCGGTTTGGGTTGGTATAATGTAAGAACCGGGTCTTTAAAAGGAATCGCTAGAAATGGTAAGACACGCGTACGTGTCGTGATCTGATTGGTCTAGGCGTGCAGCGAAAAAAAATTAGGCTGGGGTTACGAGAACCTTCGGTCATTTGCGTAAAAAACTCTTTTCTTTTGTCTTCTCCTCTCCCTAGGCGATTCGGAGGCGATTCGCCTGCGATTTGCAGTCGCCGGTGAGAGGGGCCTATTCTTCTTCTCGGAGGTCTCGAAACATCATCGGAGCTTCCAAGGGCACCTCCAACAGTCGAGAACGTATCACCATCGGAGGTTCTCGAAGAAATCGGAAGGTCCGCCGATGCATGCGGCTTTGATTCCGTATCCAAGGTAATTTTCGATCAATCCATGCTTTATATAATGTTCGGTTCTTAGATTAGGGTTTATGTTTTTGGAATTTTCCGAATATAGGTTTCCGATTTAGGGTTTCTGTTGGGCCTTTCTGTTGAGGGGTTTTATATTCAGATTTAGGGGTCTTTGATGTTTTGATGTTTGTGATATCTGGAATTTTCCGAGTATAGGTTTCCGATTTAGGGTTTTTTTGAATTTTGGGCCTTTCTGTTGAGGGCTTTCATATTCGGATTTAGGGGTCTTTGATGTTTTGATGTTTGATGTTTGTGATATCTGGAATTTGATCTAATGTGGAATAGGATGTTTTGCATGTGATCTAATGTGGAATTGGACGATTCTGGAGTATGTATATCTACCACTTTGATGTCTTATTGGGTAAGTCTCTGCAACTTACCAACGTGTCTGCATTATTTATGTGTTTACCTCACAAGTGGCTTGTGGTGGCTGCAGGTCGGAGTGTGAAGGATAAGCAGGTCAGAGAAGCAGGTTGGGCAATGATGCGTGAAGGAGAAGCAGAGAAGCAACTCAGGTTAGTTCTCTGTTTAGTGGCAAAGACTGTTCTCTGATAATGAATGCATAGATACGATATGGGTTGATGGTTTATGATATGTGTTAGTACTTCATGAATCTACATTTACTGTTTTCGGGTTTAATTGTGGTAGTGGTTAATGCTAGTGGTTAGTTTTAATTGTTGCATATAATTCATGATAAGACAGTTTATCGCTTCTGTGTGTTGGTTAGTTAATGGAAGTTAATTGTGTTGGTGTTAGGTTAGGTTGTAAATGGAAGTTATTGCTTATGTGTGTTATTGCTTCTGTGTGTTAATGCTTCTTCATTTCTGTGTATTTAAGCGTATGCCTTCTTCTTTGAGTATTCATCTTCAATTATGTCTTCTGCTTTTCTGTTTTCATTTTGTGTCATTTAAATCACACTTAAATGGATACACGTTATCCATTAAGCCAGTCCTCTGGCTTTATGGATCTGTTGAGTATTCAACAAGCACACCTAAACCGTTCATCCACCGTGTATGATAGGGATTCACCAAGTATTCAACTTGGTGAATCAGAGACTCTTCTGTTTAGTAGTCAGTGTGATGAGACTACTAATGAAGCTCCACTTGATGTTGAGGATCGAAGGATGAGGAAGAAGTGGACTCCTGCAGAAGATATGGTGCTCATAAGTGTGTGGCTCAATACCAGCAAGGATCCGATCATTGGTAATGAGCAAAAGGCAGAGTCGTTCTGGAAAAGGATAGCAGACTACTATGCTGCTAGTCCTAAGATTATAGGTATGCCAAAGAGGGAGCCGGGTCACTGCAAGCAAAGGTGGAGGAAGATCAATGACTTCGTCTGCAAGTTCGTAGGGTGTTTTGAGGCTGCTTCAAAACAGAGAACAAGTGGACAGAATGAGAATGATGTGATGAAGTTGGCTCATCACATCTTCTTCAATGATCATAAGCAAAAGTTCAGTATGGAGCATGGTTGGAGAGAACTAAGGTATGATCAGAAGTGGTGTCAAGGAGAAGGTACTCCAGTGGCAAAGCGTAGAAGGACTGAGGCAGGTTCAACGCAATCTTCATCTTCTGCCACGGTTAGTCATGAAGAAGATCAAATGCGTCCTGCTGCTGATCTAAAACCAGCATTTGCTAAAATTTTATGCAAAAACGGATTTAAGGTATCTAGAGTCCAAATAAAAGCAAAATATATCTATTTTCATTATTATAATTTAAATTTAGACAATACTTCTTTATCTATTTTTCTGTAATTCTTTTTCCCTATTTTCTATCAAAATTTAACTATATACTAATACACATATATATAGTTCTACAATTGAATCTTTATTATGCGAGGATATACAAAAAGATGGAAAGCCTATTTAAATATCTCAAAATAATAAAATCAGGTGCAAATCTTAAATAATGACATGAGAAAATAACATAAAAATTGCTTATCCGACTAAAATTTAAAGTTTAATTAACTAAAGAAACGTTTTTGGTTAAATTCATATATATTATCTTTTTTATTTTACCAAGATTCATTTAAAAAAAATCTTGTAATTTCTATGTGAAATTATTTGGAGTTTTAGAAAGAGATTTGAACTATGGATAGGTTTTATCGATTTAATTATTAAAAAATATTAAAAAAAAATGTTAGCTATTAAGTAATTTAAAAGTTTTGGAGTAAAATTATATCATATATATATATTTATTTAACAATGGAAGTGGGTGTGATTGACCTTCAATTGTCAAACTAAAACAAGAGTCATCATGAGATTTGAATCATTTGCCAAATAATGCTTAGTCTGAGCCAAAGGTTGTCGATTTATATAGTAATGATAAACCAACCCACAAAACATTTGTTTATCTATTTCCATTATAACAAAACTATGATGCAGTTTCCCAATTTGTGGCTTCTCACATCATTACCTCTCAGCATGTGTGTTGTGACTTCTCTCCGTTTTTTCCCTACATCAATTATTATCATGCTCCTCTATTTTATTCGTGAACCATAAAGCAATACATATTTAACTTAATTTTCTGATTACCAAATGACTATATGGAACTTAAACTTAATTTATAAACTTATTAGTATTAAAGTTGAGAAGGTATAGAATAAAATTTAATATGATAAACTTTAATGTTGGTCTAGAAACATATATACACATTTTTATATCAATTTTTTGTTTGTTTTAGTCTTTTTAGTTAAGCTTGGTTGTTGAAAAGATTTCAACAAGGTTTTTGAAGATTAGACCTACCACATCCTTAAGATTTCATATTTTAGCATAAAAATGAACAAAAACTAGAACTCTATTATTTCCATCATATGTGATAAAAAAATAATTTAATTATCTGAATTCCGGAAAACACATTACATATTTTAAAAATGCAAATTTATTATATCAACATGCCCTAACACTTAACAAATAATAAAATATCTTTTAACATGAAATATTTACTATTTCTCAAGATCATCCTTTCCATATTAAACTTACTTTTATCATTTATATTGTTTCAACAAAGAACATCATTTTGTGGTTGTCAAAAAATAAAAATAAAAATAAACCATTTTGTATTTATTAAGAGTCTTAAGTAAAGTTTTATTAATTTAAACTATTAAGTAATTATGTGAAAAGAGCTTGGTGATTAGAAAAATCAAATTTCAAGACTAGAACTCGAAAATAATGTAGCAATGTTTTATTTATGGTTGAATATACATGTCTAAACTCTTGAATGAGATGTAGTTACAAATCTTTGAGAAAGTAGGAAAAAAAACTTGTGTGATTCTTCAAAATTTAAATTCTTTATATTGGAGAAAGCTTACTGAATATACTACACATTTCATTGTTTCAACTTCAAAAGTAAAGGCACTCTTAAACAAAACACAGACAATACAAAACCTTCTTATAAAAATTTCAAACTTTGTCAACCAAAACAAACCCACATAAGCTTAGTCCTACTTAGTTAGGTGGCTTGAAGAACTTCAGCTTAAGTCCATTTGTAACCATACTCCAAATCCCACCAATGGAGAATGCCAAGCTAAATGCAACTCCCAACCAACCCCAATCCCCAATGAAAATACCAATTGAAACTGTATTTAGTAGGTTTCTTTATCAAAACCCACATGAAGCAAGGATAAGCAAAGGTGACAGGAAGGGTGAGTCCACCGAGCAAACCAGCAAGACTAGACAGGAAAGGGAGAGCAACACCAATGAAGAAGGAGACGAAACCGAAAAAGACTCGGAAACCTGATCTGACCCAGATGGAACAAGGCTTGTTGGTTCGGCTTGTGTAGCCAGCTTCAAAGCTGTCAAATGCAGGCATTGAATATATCTGAAAGCTGCTTAGACAGCTGAAGACTACTAGAAGAAATGCTGTTGCTAATAAGCCTCTTGGAATGTCGTGAATGTGGAATTCATATAAAGCAGCAAGCATACCTCCCGAAGGCATCTGTAAGACCAACAACTCTTTACATAAACCACTCCATAAACTGAATCATAGATCAGTACATAAACTACTTTGGTTTCTTCAACCATAATTTCTTTTGATAAATTTTGCTTAGGAATCCAAGCCTTAATCGTAACCCAGTGATACTAGTCTACTATTTGGTTTGTAGCTTCCATAAACCAATAGAAAGATCAAACAATTGACAAGAAAACTAAACAAAAGAGAGAGTAAATGGGACTTACAAGGTTCCCATAAGCCCAAAAGCCTCCAATGGAGATTGGAAAGATACACAAAGCTATGAAGAAGTAGGAAATTTTGGCTCCTCTCCACATTGGTACATGAGCTGGATGCTTAAACGTTGATGGCATTGTCGACTACAAAGTTTTCAACACTCTAAATAAATCACAAATCCAATATGATACATTATCTATAAACTAACAAACATATCTACATTATTTACCTGAATTTCCAGAACCAAGTTGTGACCTCTGAAGGCAAAAGCGATAATGCCAAGAGCATTCAAAACAGCAAAGAGAGAACCAGAAGTCGAAGGCATAGAAAGAGGCTCATATGAGATAGTAGCTGGTCTTGGTTGGCTCACAGAGAGTACCCAAACCATTGTTGAGTAAGTTATTGCAGTCACTGCTCCTATTAAGGAGAGTCCCGCAATCGAATTGAGGTTTGGAAGCTGAGATAGAACAATGCATAGAGAAGTAAACACCAAATACCACTCCACTGTTGTTAACGGGTTTGAGGTGCATAATGGACCACACACTATCTGGAAAAACAGTTTCATTGTTTCTCCACCAATCAGAATCAGAGCTGTTGCAGTTCCTGCTGATAAGTAAACTGTTGGAAACAGTGCAAGCCAAACTCCTAACCTTTCTCCTGTTCCAGTCAAAAGTCCAAGATTTTAGTAACAGCTTAACTTAAAAACTCTAGTATCAATAATCTATCATTGTGGTTTTATCCTAAATGGCAAGAACATCCAGATTTCTACATGTATCAGCGTTTGGATCAATAAAATGTAAATTGAATTCATATTTTTTACCAAAAGCAGCTTGAGCAAGCTCCACATATCGATTGTAACGCTTCCCAGGGACAGCTTCATGTAATTGAACTAGAATCCACAATGTGTAGAGTTGTCAACAATAAGCTATAGTCAAAGAGAGTATTCCCCAACTCCTGTAACAACAATAATATTTACAGATTAAACTTGTTCAATTTGCAATCTTAATCTATTGATTACAATTAAATTCTCCATCACTAACCAAATACTCAACCTTATAACCTATAGCTGAAAGTTACAAGTTGCAGCAATAATAATAGTTACTAAGAAAGTTCTTTAAAATAAATAAATACTACTTTTTTTATTGATGTCAAATACTTACCTACGTATACTAGGAAATATAAATGAAGGAAAAGAGAGAATATAATAAATGTAAATTTGCTAGAAATTAACAAAAAAAACAAATTCGACGATAAAGAAGGCTCTGTCTTAATCCAAATTAAAGCAAAAAGTATGTCCGTGAGTAGCCATATGTGTAATGATGGAAGCATGACAAATGATAGAAAATAAGAAGAAGAATAAAACATTTCTACTGCAAAAAGAATTGAATTATTTCTAAAGTTGAAAAGCGATTGGTCAGTAGAAAAGGATTTTTTTATATAATTTTTGCACAAATATGTAAGAAAAAAAAATGAAACTGGATCTCAACAACAGAGAGTTGAACCCTGGCCATTCACTAAAAGATTTGAGCACAAACATCAAGAAAAACTCGAGAAACAAGAAATAAATTGTCGGAAAAAAGAAGGAAAGAAAGTCACAAACGCGAACGCAAACGCACCAGCCAAGAAACGCAAACGCAACGGGAAGAACAAGAGCTTGAAAACCAACACCAGCGTTTAGATTGTGAAAAGCAGCGTAATGAGCGTTTCCATTACGAGATTCAGTGATTGGAAGCCAAGCATCTTGTGGATTAAGCTTAGTGAGATGACCAACTTCTTCTAAGTAACCTTTCATGTTCACCAAAACTCGTTTCATAGGTGTACCAATCGGACTTAAGAACCTTGGCGATATAAAAGAGGTTGGAGTCCATGTTGCAGACGATGGTTTTGTAGCTGGACGAGGAGATCTTTGACCGGAAGGAGTTAGAATCTCTGGTGTGGAGACTCTTGGTGTGGCTGGTATTGATATGAGTTCTGTCTCTGGTCTTTCGTCCATTGGAGCAGGTGAAGAAACAAGTGATGTTTGCTTTTTTTTATCACTATCACTCTCTTACTTCCGTATTTAGAGGGGATTTATTTGGCTTTTTATTTTGTTTTTTTAAGACAACTTTCTTGGTATTAAAAAACAAATTTAATTTACTTACAAAATATGACAAAGTTAACACAAATAATAATTAGTAGAGTTTCTGTTGTAGCTTACATATTTCAATTGATAAATTAAAGACTGATTTGGGAATTTCAAAAAAAATTATTGGATAAGTTTGGACTATTAATCTAGTTTTATAGATGTTGTTGACCAAAAAACAAAAACTATAATTATTGAAAATGAAATAATTTTAATTTCTTCGTACTATATATAATAAATTAAAAAGTTTAAATTGTGAATTTTAGATTATGATATTTGTTTTTCTTCACTATCACTCTCTCTAGTTCCCTGTTTAGAGGGATTTATTTGGCTTTTTATTTTAACTTTCAAGACAACTTTATTGATATTGAAAAACAATTACAAAAGATGACAAGTTAACAAAAACCATAATTACAATAAAGGACAATGTAAGTTTGATAATTGAGAAAATAGCATGTTAATTTTTTGTGGGACCAATTCAAACACTTTGTTGTAAGATTTGGACAAGAGTTCCCTCAGCTATTGTACAAAAGCTCTTATAGGTTTGACCAATGAGTAAATGATTGTGGGGGTCAAAATCAGGGAACATTTTGCTTTCCAGCAAATTTAATACATTATGAAATAGGTTTTGTTTTTTTTGTTAAAGGATTTAGAAATAGGTTTTGTTGTTCAAAACTTTCTTCAAGTTTTGTGAAAATTTTAAGAGGTCTAGTTCTAGTGAAAAAACACTTGCACAGTTTCTTAGCATAGACCAAAATTTGACGAGTTCTCTTTTCAAACCAAAAAAAATTATGCTCGGGGTAAGAATTTAATCCCACAAATCATATTGAAAATGTATTATTTCATATGAGTTTCTTAACTCACAAACTCTCTTGATAACTTTTTTGGGTGGAAATTAGGATATATTGATTTTCAATTTGGTGTTAAACTATATCAAAAAAATTTCAGCACACCACACCAAAAAACGTTGGAGAAGCAACTACTTAAACTTATGAAAGAAAGTTTAAAAAACCATAAGATACAGACTATATCAAACAGTTAAAACCCCATAATAAAATCCAAAAATAAGGTTCATATATTGAGTTCTATTCAACCAAAGAACGATAAAATTGTTATGGAATAGGCGTAATAACCTTGTATGAAGCCAACAAATTTAGGGGTAGGGATTTGCCCTAGTTTTTTTCAAGAAAACTATGTTGCCTTTAGCAGGAGCAAAATAAGAGTTGTTGGTTTGATACAAAATTATTGGTTTGAAAGAAAAGGACTTCGACGCTAATGTATGTAATATTTTTGACTGGGCCATCAGAAACAATAGATGAAATTCTTAGAAGTACCCATATCTGAAACAACATCGAGTGAAGTTTGCAATTTTTCATCTCATTTTTTCAACTCACAAAAAATATTTCCTTTAAACAATTCCAAATCACACATAATTCACAATCATCATATAATGAAAGTATTAGGGACTATTATCCCACATCCGAAGTTGGAAGTGATCATTTCTCATATATATGAGATATGAGTCTTTCCATTCATTGTTTTGATTTGAAAGTTCAACCCGATCTGACTCATAGTTGGTCTTGTAAGCCCAACAACAACTCAAGCCCAACTTCCATCTGTAAGCCCAACCACAACTAGAGCTCGACTTCCTGCTCGTCTTCACAGCCCAACAAGACTCAAATCCAGCAACACTTCTTCCCTAACAAAGGAACTCTGCAACTCTGATACCATGAAGAGAATGGAAGAACGTTTTAAAAAGGTACTCTGTTATATTCTTTTTCACTTAACTTCAAGAATTACAACCTAGTTGATTTATATAGGAAGAGTTAGAACCATCTAGATTTTACTATGGTAAATACAAGAGGTGAATTAGGATGAGAGAAGGTTGAATTTGTTGTGTAGTGTGAGTAACAACTTTGTTCTCTTGTCTGCTGCAGGAGGAATGTACGATCTCTGTTTTGCAGAGATTTGTCGCTCAGGATCAGAGTTGCAGAGTTCCTTTGTTAGGGAAGAAGTGTTGCTGATTTTGGGCTTTGTTGGGCTGTGAAAACGAGCAGGAAGTCGGGCTCTAGTTGTTGTTGGGCTTACATATGGAAGTTGGGTTTGAGTTGTTGTTGGGCTTACAGTGATTCAAAGCTCTCTGTCCAAGCACCCTCCTCCTACGTTCAATGATGTGGTCTCTGATGTTCAAGGTTTTGATATGAAACTTCAGTCCTGTGAAGATTCTTCTTCTGTTAATCCACATATGGCTTTTTAAACTAAACACTCACACTATAATCAAGCGTATGATTCACATCAGTACTCGCAAGAACAAAGAGGCAGAGGCAGAAGCAGAGGCTTTTCTCAACATCAGTCATCCACTACACCCACTGGAGACAGGCCAATCTTTCAGATCTGCGGTAGGATTGAACACTCAGCTATCAAATGCTTCAATCGCTTTGATAATAACTACCAAGGAGGAGAAGCTCCCCAAGCATTTTCATCACTTACTATCGGAGATCCTTCGGGCAGAGACTGGCTTCCAGACTCAGGAGCCTCTACTCATGTCACTAACTCCATCAACAACCTCAATACATCTACTCCCTACAATGGCAATGATGCAGTGATGGTAGCTGATGGCAATACCCTTCCAATCACTCACACTGGTTCCACCACAATCTCCTCTACTGCAGGTAAGATTACTCTAAACGAGGTTTTGGTCTGTCCTGGTATTAATAAATCTCTGCTATCAGTCTCCAAGCTGTGTGCGGATCTCCTGTGTGGGGTATTTTTTAATGCTAACAAAGTTTGTGTGATTGACTTACAAAATCAGAAAGTGGTGTTAACGGGTCCTCGACGTAAGGGTCCCTATGTGCTGAAGGATGACGATCTTGTAGTTCTCTATTCCAACCGACAATGTACAGCTAGTAGAGATATCTAGCATTATAGGTTAGGATACGCAAGTTCATCAGTTCTTCAGCGCCTGGAAAACAGCAAGAAAATATCAGTCAATAAAAGCAGCATCTCTACCATTTGTGAGCCTTGCCATATGGTGAAAAGTTCCAAGTTACAGTTTTTACCTTCTGATTCTCGTGTCTTACAGCCCCTAGATCGAATTCACTGTGATCTTTGGGGACCTTCACCTAATGTATCTCCTCATGGATTCAAATATTATGCAGTGTTTATTCATGACTATTCCAGATATTCTTGGTTTTACCCTTTACGCTATAAGTCTGAATTCCTCTCTATGTTTGTTGCATTTCAAAAACTAGTCAAAAACCTTTTGAATGGCAAAATCAAAGTCTTTTAAAGCGATGGAGGTGGGGAATTCGCAAGTCAACAATTCAAACAACACCTATCAAATCACGGCATTAGGCTTCTGATTTCCTGTTCACATACTCCTCAGCAAAACGGAGTATCGGAGCGGAAACACAGACACATAACGGAGTTGAGACTCTCCATGCTCTATCACAGTCACACTCCTCTCAAGCATTAGGTAGAAGCATTGTTCACAGCTAGCTTCATCATCAATCTGCTTCAATCCTCTGTGTTAAATTACAAGAGTTCACATGAACTCTTGTTTAACCAAAAACCAGAATACTCATTCCTTAGAGTTTTCGGATCCGCATGCTATCCTCACTTACGCCCTCATGCTGATCATAAACTGGAACCAAGGTCCCTTCAATGCGTTTTTCTCTGTTACACATCACAATACAAAGGTTATCGATTTCTTCATCCTCCCACAGGTCGAGTGTACATATCAAGGCATGTCGTATTTGATGAATCAGTTTTTCTCTGTTACACATCTCAGTATCAACCTCTGATTCCTCACTACAACACCACCTTACTCAAAGTGTGGCAGTCTGTCCTGCCACCAATATCTTTACCACCTCCAGTTCAGGCTCACATCCCCCTACCCACTCATTACACTCCTCCGTAGACTGAACACTCCGAGGATATCCATGCTCCAGCTGCAGTTCCAGACCGTGCAACTGACACAGAAACTCAGTCATCAGAGATTGCAACCAAAACACAAGACCCTGAACAGTTTGTCTCTGCTACCACCACACCAAACTCGCAAATAACAACTCAAGTCTTTAATCAGCATCCTATGACCACACGCTCTAAATCTGTGTTTACAAACCTAATCCTAAACATGTACTTCAAATATCAAAATTTGTTCCTCAAGAACCAAAAACTATTATTGCAGCAATGAAACATCCAGGGTGGAATCAAGCAACCCTTGATGAAATAGGAAATATATATATATATATATATATATATATATATGCTTCACACATGGACTCTAGTTCCTCCTAAGGCTGATATGAATATTCTAGGATGCAAATGGGTATTTAAAACAAAGTTAAAACCTGATGGTTCAGTGGATAAACTCAAAGCCCGTCTTGTTGCCAAAGGATTTGATTAAGAAAATGGTACGGATTACATGGAAACATTCAGCCCGATAGTTCGCACTGCTACCATCCGACTCATCTTATATGGTGGAGAACGCTGTAATAATAATTGGGCCATGAGAGACCTGGTTGATGGATAGGTGAGCGCATGCGGTTAATTCCGAACAAACTGGTCGATGGCAAGCTTTAGCTTAGCTGGCTAGCGGAATAGAAGATGGGTTAATGGGCTCTTAAGGCTTAGGATTTGATTCACTCGATAGGGTTCGGCAAGTCGCTCCTCTTGACGTTGCAATCACCAAATCCTGGTCCCTCAAGCAGCTCGATGTCTCCAACGCCTTCTTACATGGTGAACTCCACGACCTAATCTTTATGCAACTAGAGCCCGACTTCCTGCTCATCTTCACAGCCCAACAAGGCCCAAATCTAGCAACACTTCTTCCCTAACAAAGGAACTCTGCAACTCTGATCCTGAGCGATAAATCTTTGCAAAACAGAGATCGTACATTCCTCCTGCAGCAGACAAGAGAACAGAGCCGTTACTCACACTACACAACAAATTCAACCTTCTCTCATCCTAATTCACCTCTTGTTTTTACCACAATAAAATCTAGATGGTTCTAACTCTTCCTATATAAATCAACTAGGTTGTAATTCTTGAAGTTAAGTGAAAAAGAATATGACAAAGTACCTTTTTAAAACGTTTTTCCATTCTCTTCAGGTCTAATTATCGACAACCCATATCCAAAATTGGAGTCGTTGATTCAACCCCGAATATATCAAGATTAATGGCTAAAAAGATATTAAATTAAGGAATATTATCCACATCGGAAGTTGGAAATGATCTCTCTAGTATATATAAGATATGAGTCTCTCCACTCATTTTCAATTGGTTTTGAGTTGAAAATCCATAATAAAATAGAAAATGTCATTATCCACCATATCAAAAATATTCAAAATCATATTAGAATCTACCAAATGATACTTTGATGATACATTCTTCTGGATTTGGAATTGTTCAAAAGAGATACATTTTGTAAAATTAAAGAAAGAAATGTGAAGAGAGTAAGATTTTTTACTTCGTGTAATAGTAAAGCTAGATGATAAGGTTAATATATTGTACAATGTAGTTAAGTACGAGGTGATAATAAGGTAGATTAATTTGGGATAACAAATTTTTGTGTGTGGTTGTTGAAGAAGCTAGATGATAAGGACTATACATTGCATGATGTAATTACCACGTTTATTTTCATATAAATAGCATAATGTCGTTCTTTTTGTCAACCAATTATTATTATATTATTATATATATATATATATATATATAAGCCGAAAAGTAAACGAATTTTTTAAAATTTGGTTATGATTTACAGCCAAATATGGGATAAAAAAACAATTAATCGCTTCTTATTGTAAATGACCTTTAATCTAGTGACGGATAGTAAATTTACTAAAGGTAGACACACTTAAATATCTAGAATTCGACATCAGTTACATTATGTAGGAACTTGGCTAATAGACAAACTAATTGTGACCCAATGCTAAAAGAATCACTTCTTATCTACCAAATAACTTGTTTCTCTAAAAAAATAAATGCTAATGAAAACAATTAAAACTAAATGTGAAAAATACAAGAATAATATTGCAAATAATTAGGGAATATTGTACTTAATTTTTTTTAATCCCTCCCATATATAGTTTTCAAGAGTTCTCTATTGAGCTTGTTTTTCCGGCTGTGATGACACGTTTTGCTCGTTGACGTTGAACTTTCACATTTGTTTCTTTCATCTCTTCTCCTCTAAACTTCAACGATTAAGGTTTTTCAGTTTCCTTTCCATTTCTTTCTTTGTTATCTAGTTGGTATTTTATTTTTAAAAAATATTTTTCGGCGGAGAATAATAACCGAAAACTTCCATTAGCAAGATTGATCTCCACCATACTCTTTCCATTCATCAACATTGATCAACTTAATACTCTTGAAAGTAACTCTTGGATTTTGAATAACCTTTCTCATTTTGGTATAGTGACGTCCAAACACTCATATATGTTTTTTCCTTATCAGTGATGTGTCTCACACTAAGGGGTGTCAATATAAGTCGTTAGCTCATGAGCTGACTCAACTCATCTTAACTTAAGGCGAATGTGAGTTATGTTTTAAGGTTATTTAATAAATGAGTTTGATCTAATTTAGCTTGCGAGTTTTATGAACGAGGTTTAATGAGTATGAGCTAGCTCATGAGTTTCATTTTTTAAAAACAATTAATTATTTTATATTGTATATAAAAATTGTCATTTAGAAAAATGTAAATTATCTTTTTAGAAAATAAAATTATCCACTTACAAAAATAGAAATTATACTATTTAGATTTATTTTGAAAATATATAAATACACATCATGCCGCTCTCACAAATCAAATTCACAGATTATTAATCTCAACTTTTTTTATCATTCTTACCTTGTAATCGTAGATATCGACTCTCAAGTCTCAAGTAGTCAAGGTCTAGGTAAGTTTTTTTTCTTCGACAATGTTTTTGGTTTTTATGTTATTCTTTGTTATTTGTCTTTAACTGGTAAAAAACCTTAAAGACTTGATACAACAACGATTGATCTGGAACATTTCAAATAATTATGTTGTTTTATTCTTATATTACATCTAGAACCTTTTAAAAAATTAACTATTTTCTTAGGCGAGTTATTAGTTCATGAATCAACTCAAAAATACTCGCTTGTGGAATAAATTGTTGGTCTCATATTAGTTTTTATTTTATTTTATTTTACTTTTGAACTCTATTAAATTTTATTTAGATATAATTTTAGTTTTTAAATCTAAAATTTTGTTATTGATTTATTGGATTATTCTAAACATTTTAATTTTTTTAAAATATTATTATTAATTTATTATTATTATATTTGCTGGATAGCTCGCGAACTGGATCATTTAACTCACGATCTAAATGATCTGAGCGTGAGCTTATATATTGAAACTTATTAAATAAATGAATTGAGCTGAGCTAGCTCACTAAATATCCGAGTTCATAGTAAGTTGAACTGAATTGATCAAGCTAGCTCATCATATTGACACCCCTGCTCAAAACGCCTAGTTCCAAGAAGCCCTTTTTATTATGGCCCTGCTACGAAATATATCTCTCTTTTTTCTTTGATATAGTGAATAGGTTTCAATTATTCTTTTTTACCCAGTAAACTTTTCCAACACATTACTAGAAAACAATTGAACATTGACCGTAATAACACTACAAATTTGGTCAATGTTTTTTTATCAAAATTGATAAAAAAAAGTTGACAATAATCTAAAATCGGTCAAAAACTTTTGGTTATAAATTGCTATATTTTCATGTAGTGATATTCCAATCGGTGGCTTGTCCGAGTCGATCATTCGTTCATCTGCTTTTTATAACTTTGGTATCATCTTGTCTTATAGTGACTTTCAATCTTTGTGTTTAGAGTTGTATTTGTTCGTTGTCCATATCATAGATGTCCTACTTTAGTTTATTTTTATGTTCATACTTCATAACATTTATTTTTGGGGCTTAGTATTTCAGGAATATCTCAATTTCCATGTATTATTTTAACCCTTTTAATATATGATATTCTTCTCAGGTAAAAAAAAAGTTAAGTAAAGTTAAAAGTACCCTATGTATATTGAGTTTTGTCATGTAGAATTAAATCATAGTTTGTCTTCCGACCAGAAAAAAATTTATAGTTTATATATCTAATTGGTTGACTAATTAATTATTACTGTAGTATATTTTGTGAATTTGTAAATAGTTTTAAAATCGTATTAGTGTTATTTAGTCAAAGATACTAATTAATTTTAGAAAATTTAATTGAATACATGTGGTCTAATAGTCTAATCACTTTACAAATTTTTAAAGTAACCGAGATCGAACTCTTTACCTGTAGTAAAAACGAGATTTAAATCCACTAGATTAGTTAACAAAAAAACCATATTTTCTTATTGCAAATCTCATTGCAATCTATATCTAATTTCTTTGAAACATGTTGCAAAATTGAGTAGATAAAATCAAATTCATAACTCAACATTCTCAAATTCTCATAATATGACGTGGAGCATGCACTTCCCTAATTTCTTTCATTATAATAATGATGTAGTTTTTGTTTGTGGAACTATTCGTTTTTATTGAAATAAGATATCAGATCATAGTTTCCTGGATTTTCTATTCATTACAATTATATCGAATTTATTGTTTATATTAAATATCTACTCTATTCATTATAAAATTTAAAGATATGATATTTTAGCATAAATATACCATAATTTTGTTTACAAGTTTACGCGTGAAAACAAAATGACTTTATTTTTAAAATTGTTTCCATATAAAATATCGTTACTGGTTTTTTAAAAATTCACACGCAAAAGATATTATTATTTATTTTTTTGAAATTTACGTGCCAAAATACCGTTAATATTTTCTTAGTAAAACAACAACATCAGATAATGAATATCCTAAATAAAATGAGAACAAGAGATACTTATTACAAATCAACAGAACATCTAATGAGTTATTCATGAGTTATCTTAAGTTTGTATAATATAACACCAATCTAAATCTGTTAGTGTAGATTTATTATAATCAAAAATTTCATAAGTTAAACTATTGGAGAAAACTTTTTGGTCATCGATCTATATATAGAGACATGATCAATAACATTATTAGGCGATTTTTCTGATTAAAATGTTCTCTTATTAATAAGATGAAATTACAATGGGTTAAAGAAAATAAAATAAAAGAACTGAAAGCATAAAACGGAGGAGAATGTTTGATATTATTTCACTTGTCATCAATTAATTGATAAAACAATCAATCTTGGAGAATATGATCATTCCACAAACTCAACCAACGTTTTGATATAGCAGTTGTTCGTACGGCTTCATCTAGAGGAAGTCTTGCTATGATCTTCAACAACATATCATTTGGGAGATTACTTATATAATCTTGATCAGTATCATATCATCATCATCATTATCGATAATAACATTTTGATGATATGAATTATTCATGATTTGGAATTATTAAAAGAAGGAAACACTTTTGTGAATTGAAGAGAGAATTTTTTATTTTTTTTACTTTTGATATTATGTAATAGAAAAGCAAGATGGTATGATTTATATAATGTGCTATGTAGTTAATTACATGGAGATAGAGAAGATTAATTTGGGACAGCATAATATTTTGTGGTTATTGTCCAAACTAAAATCTTACCCAAGTTAAACTTCTTCTTTTCACATGGACAATTCATTTCCCTTTCACATTTATAAAATGAGATAGAATAATCTTCATGAAATGATTTACTTACCAGTTAGTTTATTTCCCTGATAAAAAATACAAGACGTAAATAATTGAAATTAATTGTGAAATATAGAAACATACTGTTGCGAATGATTTATTTAAGTGATTAAATATCACGACTTAACATGTTATCGATGTTTAGTGGATGATTTCCGGAAGAATCATATAGACTTAACATATTTCTTTAGTATAGGCTTTGATGTAACTTTTTTGCAAATATATATATATATATATGTATATACTAGATGAAATAAGATAAGAGATCATGTTTTCCTAGATTTTTAGTTTAATGCAATAATATTAAATTAAGGTCTATATTTTATTACAAATCTATCGAACATAAAATATAGAATTTAAAATTTTAGCGCTTAAATATGATTAATTTTGTTAGCAAGTTTATGTGTGAAAATACAGTTAATTTTCTTCACAATTTTACGCGCGAAAATACAGTTAAGTTTGTTCACAACTTTACGCGCGAAAATACCGTTATATCTTTTCAAAAGTTTATGCGCAAAAGTACTGTTAATTTTTTATCAACAATGAGAGTCGAGACATGCTAAGTTTGCGAAAATATTATAAACCTACAAGTCATCTGATAAGTTATTCATGAATTACCTTAAGCTTTTGCAATATAAAATCAACCTAGATCATGGTTTATACCCAGATCTGATAGTTTATATTTTGTTTTGACTGAAAATTTACGCAACTTGAACTATGGATCTATAACAACAACATCATTAGACGATTCTTTGATTCAAATATTCTCTTATTAACACAAGATGGAAACAGAAGCAAATTACATGGAGAAAAAAAAATGTCGAAATAGAGAATCACAAAAACCACAAAAACAAATGAGAATATTTGATATTGGTGCACTCGTCTTCAACTATCATAATTCCAAAGCTTCAACCAACGTTTTGATAGCACAATTGTTCTTACGGATTCGTCTAAGCGAAGCCTTACTAAGATCTTGAACAAAATCTCTTCAGGGAGTTTACTTATGTAATCTTGACGTTCAGGATCGCTAATGACACTTCCATTGTCAGATGATGAATTTCCATTCTCCATTGCTTAGAATTGTTTAAAGAAGACAAAAATGAAAAGAGGAGATTTTTCTTTTTTACTTAAGATTATTTCCCAAAGAAATATGATAAGGTTTATATATTGCTCTTTGTAGTTAATTACGAGGTGATAAGGAAGATTAACAGCAAAATGATTTTTGTGATGGATTACAGATTAAAATTTTACAAAGAAAATCTTATTTTGTGGTTGTCTTAACTTCATTTTCCATTTACGATCATAAATGGGAAGAAAACAAAATATAATACTGTCATTCCTAAAATGATATTGACCAAAAATTTGTCTCCCTTTAAAATACTAAATGTAATGAATTTAAATTGAATTTGAAGAATACAAAGATAAAATTGCAAATGGTTTTTTAAGGAGCATAACAAATATGAAAATAACTTATGTGGTTCTGTTTAAAAACATGAAAGAAACTTATTGGTACACATGTAAACCTGTCTAAATAGTAAATGTTTTGCTTTTTAAAGTTATTTTCTCAAATATACTTGGCAAGAAATATCACTTTTGGTTTCACCACAAAAAAAAGAAATATATTTTTTTATATAAACAAACATATTTAGATATACAAACTAAAGGGGTTTTAGTACAAGCCTAGTAGCAGGCGGTAAGTCCACTTAAAACCGCGTATTTGCATAATCTGAAATCGAGTTCTCATGCCTATATTATGTAGGAATTTGGCTATTAGGTCGGCCAGTTGTGGCCCAATATAATTTGTCGTTGAAAAAAAAAAAGTTTGACGACTATAAAATCATTTGCAAACAATATACTTAATTTACCATCAATCAATATTTCGTTTAAAATTCTAAACTCTTTTGGTTGGATTTGTCCATAACATCTTTTGTAGTAATGTCGCGAAAAAATTGTCTTGTGTGTATGTATTGACTAGGCCAAGGCATTCGATTTTAACTGAACCGAACGGTTTGGTTTTTTTTGGTTATCAGTTTTTTTGATTTTCTAAAATTGATTCCAAATTAAACCAAACTAAAGTTTTTCGGTTATCAGTTCAATTTTTCTGCTTTTTTAGTTTTTCGAGTTTTTTGGTTAAAATATATAAAATTCTGATTTAAAATAACCGACCGAACCAAAAACCGAATTCAAGAATAATTGCATTCCGATCAATTTTTATAAATAAACCAAAATTAGACTAAAAACCAAAAATTTTGATTCGGTAGTTTCGCTCTATTTCGGTTCAGTTCGAATGCATACCCTAATTGAGAATTTGAAAACAAAAATGAATTAAAAAGTTTTAATCTTAAAACAATGAAATCATTCTCATGTTAGTCATGTGAGGCTTTGGGCCACATTTCACCTAAACAATTGTTATCGGAAAATTTCAATGGCCGTTATCAGAGAGCCGCAAAACGGTCGTTGACGACGGTGGCAGTTACAGCCTACCGGAGCGAATGAAGATCCTCCGTTCCTCTTTCTCTGTTTTGCTCTTTCTCTTTATCCGAGCCCTTACTCTAGTCGTAGCTCTCGATTCTTCGCAGCCGGACGCATCCAACATCACAGTGATACCTATTCTACAGGTAGATGAAATCAAATCATATCGATTAAATCAATTTTTGTCTCTGGTGTTTGATCGTGTGACCAATTGATTATGCCACTTAGGATGTGTTGAAGGAGATATCTGTGAAGCAGAAGTGGAATCTGGAAGAGGTTAAATTTTCGAAGTGGAAGTTAAGAAGGTTCGTATTGGTGTCGGTCGGAGATTTGAGATCCGGATCCGATTTGGGAAGAGACGATTCGTATTCATCTTTCCGGATGAAGTGACGGATTGGAGAAGAAATGGCGGAGGAAGAGATGTGGAGTTAATGGAGGTAGTTCGGGAAGTCAATTGGACTAAGGTTCTTTTTCCACTTGTATTGAAGGGTCCATTTGAGCTACGAGTCGATGGCGACGATCAACTCTCGCTTGCGTTGCCGGTAATGTTCTTCTTCTTTTTCATCTCTTTTTACGAGTCTCTTTTGCTGCTATGATTGATGGTAATAATAATCATCCATTGTTTGGATTATCGGAGGAATTAGAAAATTAGGTCTTCCTTGAGTAGATGAATGAAATGGTGTTATAATGAGAGGAAGAGGTACTCAGACATTTGCTTGCTCCTGTTCCTTTAGATTTTACATTAAACTCTGTTATAGTGTTTCTTCTTCAAGTGCAAAATGTATTGAAAGTTCTGAATAACTTTGAAGGAAGACTTGGTTTTTGGTGTGTTGAAACCCAAACCCATCACGCTAAGTGTTTAACTTTTGGAATATGATAACTCTAATAAACCTCTGCTGCGTTCTTATGTCTAAAAAGCTCTATTTTTTGTTTGTTTGCGGCAGTAGCTTATTGTAATATTTGATATGATTGATGGTATTCTTTGCTCAGACTATTGGAAGAATTAGAAACTTAAGTCCCTTTTAGTGAATTTCGGGTGTGTTTTTTATTCCTGGTCTCGCACAAATTAGATATTCGTATGAGAGTATGTAGAGGCCTTTCTGTTCCATTGGATTTTTCATTAAACTCAGATTTTGTTGTTCTTCTTCAAGTTCAAAAAGTACAGAAAATTCTGAACAGCTGTAAGGAGTACCTGGTTTTTGTGTGTTCACACCTAAAACCCAGACAGTGTTACTATAAGTTTCTTCTTTGATCTTAGGTCTGCAAGTTCCTTTCCATAGTTTGAAGCTCTTTGCTTGTCGTTCTGTATATACATTAACTTGTTGTCACTGATGATATCGATCTTATGATTTGTTTTCAGATGAACAATTCATACAGTGGTTTAAAACGAGTGCTTGTCAGTGAGGGCATCTCAGTAGAAGTAAGAGAAGCTCAGGCGATCTCCCTTTTCCACTCTTCTCATCGAAGATATGCTGCTACAGTAGATATGAAAGAACAAAGTTGTTTATGGTCGTTTCTGGACTCTGTTTGCATGCCACTACCTCCCATACAAATCATAGGATCAGCTTCATTGGTTGCATTTAGGACTCCGAATGTGGATTCCCAAATCAAGGCCTCTTACTTGTCCGATGACGCAATCCACTTACTTCCAGAAAAATGTTATTCTAAAGCTCACACGTATAGGCAACATCGTTTCCCAACTGATCTTCTTGGCTTGAAGATCGACAAATTGGAGAAAGTTCTGAGCTCTTTAGGGAATGGAACACAACAAACGGTAAATTCAGTGACAGCAAAACTAAAAGCATCAGGAATGGTTCGGTTTCAGCTAGAGATCGAAAGAAGTATAGGGAGGAATGAGAGTATGATAAGTAAAAAAGTAGAATGGAGAACAAAACCGAAGATGGAAAGGGTTTGGTTTGAAATAACAGCTAAAATTGAAGGAGATAAGTTGAAAGCAGTGGGGATGAGGAAAGTCTTACCTTTCATTGAAGTGGATACAGAAGCATGGAGCAGTTTAATGTCTAACATGTCATTTACTAAGTTCCCATCATTACTTGTTGCTCAAGAAGCTTTAACACTCGACGTCAAATGGTAGACACAAACACTTTTGTAAGTAACTTTTGTCTTTTCTTATGTGTTCTCACATCTATCTTTACGCTTGATAATCTTCCACAAACCATCAATTTTAATGGACTGTATTTCCTCGTTTTGTACAGTTAAAATAAAAAGTTGGATTACATAGTTTATAGAGATTATAGATTTAAATTTACTGTTTTTAAATTCTCTTTCATATATAACTCTTTTTATTAAGTCGGAAAACTCGGCGACTAGTCACCACCTCTTCCGGCGAAAATGGACGTGAGAAAAACAATCTCTTTGCAAAATGAAGTCTCTATGAATCTCGCTAAGCATGTAATCTCCACCTTCTCTAAAGGCTCTAATGTTATCTTCTCTCCGGCTTCAATCAACGTTATCCTCAGTATAATCGCCGCTGGATCCACCGGCGCTACAAAGGATCAGATCGTATCTTTCCTCAACTTTTCTTCAGCCGAAGAACTCAGCACGTTCTCCTCTGAGATCGCCTCCTCCGTTCTCGCTGACGGAAGTGCTGATGGTGGCCCTAAGCTCTCCGCTGCTAATGGCGTCTGGATCGATAAGTCGCTCGCTTTTAAGCCATCTTTCAAGCAGCTTTTGGATGATTCCTACAAAGCTGCTTCTAATCAAGCTGATTTCCAGACGAAGGTGATTTTATCATTCCTCGGTTTCCCAATTAGAATTTTTTAATTAGAATCTGATTACTACGTTCTGATTCTATATTGAGTTCTTCTTCTGATGATTAGAAAGTTTTGTGTTGATCAATGGCTAAAACGTGGAGTTGTTGTTTCTTAATTTTGTGTTGATCATTATTTTCTTATGCATCATTGGTTTCTGTGAAATTGAATTGCTTCCTGATTGATTGGTTAATCTGATCTGTACGTGTGAATTTCTTCTTATGCATCTTTATTTAGTATGTGTGGAAAATTGGAAGGCTTGTGATTTGATCAATAAACTGATATGGTTTATGTTGATGATTTTGTTTTTGTGAAGGCTGTGGAAGTGATTGCTGAGGTGAATTCATGGGCTGAGAAGCAGACTAATGGTCTCATTACTGAGGTCCTTCCCGATGGATCAGCTGATAGTATGACTAAATTGATATTTGCAAATGCATTGTACTTCAAGGGAACATGGAACGAGAAATTCGATGAGTCGGTAACGAAAGACGGCCACTTTCACCTTCTTGATGGTACCAAAGTGACTGCACCATTCATGACCAGCAAGAAGAAACAATACGTTACGGCTTATGATGGCTTCAAAGTATTGGGACTTCCTTACTTACAAGGACAAGATAACAGACAATTCTCCATGTACATGTATCTTCCCGATGCAAACAATGGATTGTCTAATCTGCTTGAGACAATAGTTTCTACTCCTGGGTTCTTAGACTGCCACAAACCAAGCCTTCAAGTTAAAGTCGGCGAATTCAAGATTCCAAAGTTTAAATTCTCTTTCGGGTTCGATGCTTCAGATGTTTTGAAAGGATTGGGGCTGACTAAGCCATTCAGTGGTGAAGACGGTCTAATTGAGATGGTCGAATCTCCCGAGATGGGCAAGAATCTAAGCGTCTCAAACATTTTCCATAAAGCATGTATCGAAGTAAATGAAGAAGGGACAGAAGCTGCAGCTGCATCAGCTGGAGTTATAAAGCTAAGGTCTTTGGCTGTAATGGAAGATGAGATAGACTTTTTGGCCGATCATCCGTTTCTGTTGGTGGTCACAGAAAACAAAACAGAACTTGTTCTGTTCATCGGCCAAGTCCTTGATCCGTTGCAGTAAACTGATGTGGAGCTTACTGGTTTTACCTTTTGAGTTTTGAATAAATGAATGGTCATTTAAGAATTTAGATGTGTTTCTTGCATCCTTTGATGTGTGTAATCTATTACTATAGAAAGATAAGTTTGAGACCTAAAGTAAAATCCTAAGGAAAAAAACCATTTTGATTGTTCTGGATACTTTAGGACAGGCACAATCTAATGACATTTACTTAAGTCATGATCAGTAAAGTGTGTTTTTAGTTTACTGTTTCAGTTAGCAGTCTAATTTTGAGTTTAAGTTTCAAAATTATTCTGTTTACCATTTCTGATAGTCAATAAAAAAGGTGTTTTAAAATACCTTCTTTGGTGTTGAATATATTTAAATATATATCTTTGCATGCATGCAATGCTATTCGATCAGTGGTTGAATCCACTGACCCATGAATCATCCAACCACCGAACCAAATGACTAGCTGCGGTAATAGACGTTCCATTAAATATATATAACCTTAAGTAATAGATTTATATATATTACAAACCTCGATCATATCAAATTTTTAATATTGAGACATATTTAAAACCAATCGACTTTAGAAGCAATAGTTTAACCTAATCATGTATTTTGCAATATAAAAGAGACAATTGGGACATGGGACTCTCTCTGGGTATAATGTTGGGCTAAAAAACGTAACATTCTCTGCGTAATGGTTCTAAAATGATCAATCTTAAGGACTATATTATATACATCAAGTGATGAAACATATTTGTAATGTAGCAAGTATGTGTTTGTCCTAAATCCAGTCGGAAAGATGGCCACGATGTTTTTTTTCTTCATTGTAGAAGTCTTTTCTTTGGTCTAACAATTCAAGTCTTCTATTAATCCAGTCCGGTATATCTGAGTCAAGCCAGAGAGCTTCACCTGTATCTTTATGCTTGAAGTCAGGTTGCCTCGGGTTCTTCTTACTTCTCCTGTTGTCCCACCACTCGTATGGACTCGCAAAGAAGACTTGCCACAAGTAAATCTTGTCATTTTTAGGTTCTTGTATACCATCATCTTCTAAGGCAACACCAAAAACACAGAAGTTCATGTTGGTGGTAATTATGTTAGCATCTTTTTGTTGTAAGAAATGCAATGCAGTTTCAAAACTAATGACGGAATTCTTTTCTTTTATTAATAGGATTACCAAAACCAGAAGATACGAAGCCTGTTTCAATGTGAATTCATATTCAACACTGGTGGCGAGGATGATGTGCAGAAGAGAGAGTATAAACCTGCTTTAAATTTTGGGTTTTCGGATATTTGAGATTGTAAGAGGTGACTTGGTGGAACCGGTACATAATTCACTTCTGTCACCTTAACCTGCAACAAGTAACAAGTCAGGTAAATCTTATCTACACACGGAAGAAACATAATAACATTACAGATTCATCAGGAGAAGGACTTAGACATTTGCTAGTTTACAATATTAAGATAATGTTAACTGGTCAAGAAGAAATATGGACCTGGTAATCGATATCTAAGCCGCTATTTTCATCGCTGGAGCACTTAATGTGAGAAACCAGTCGACCTGAGACAAGTATGTGATCATTTGGCTTCAGATGAGCAATGCACTTCCGTGCCATCGCGTCCCACATTCTCAGAGGTATCCTTCATTAAATTATAGCATCATTTACATTGACTAATTGAAAAGCAATTCATAAAACCAGCAATAGAAATTCTGTGAGAAACATTCAATATTTTAGCTATGTTGATAGCAATAAAAAACGAACTCTCATCAACCCTCAAATGAATCTATATCAGGCTATTGAGAACTAAGATATTGACAATCATAAGATTTAGGAACAATACAGGATCAGAAACTAGACTTATAATTGTTGATTTTTTTGTTTTCTTTTGGTATAGCCTGTTCTTAATTCTATCATTTCTGTGTTCACCTCACATTATTCAACAGGTTCTTGATGAAGCAGATAGACTGCTGAATGAAGATTTTGAGAAATCTCTTAACCAAATCTTGGAAGAGATCCCTCGCGACCGTAAAACATTTCTTTTTTCAGCGACTATGACTAAAAAGGTAGGAACCTTTCTTGACCGTGTTGTGGTTTTGGTCAATCCAACTTAAGAAGGAACATTTTGGTGGAGTGGAAGACTTAAGAAGGAACATTTTATTTAAATCACTGACTTTGTTTTGGTCTTTTAGGTTCGAAAACTCCAAAGGGCATGTTTGAGGAATCCTGTGAAGGTATGGAAACACTAAATGAGTTAAATTATATCTTGTTATGGCTATCAGAGTTTCAGGTATAAGTGTATAACAGCTGTATATTCGTTGCTTTCCACCAGATTGAAGCCGCCTCCAAATATTCCACAGTTGATACTCTTAAACAGCAGTATCGGTTTGTTCCGGCTATGTACAAGGTGCCTTATTTACTTTACAGAACTACGTAGATAGATAATAGTAAACACATAGAGCTAGTTTTATCTTCTCTGACTATACTGAGCCTTTTTGATTATTGTAACAGGATTGCTACCTTGTATTCATTCTGAGTGAAATGCCTGAATCAACATCAATGATTTTCACCCGAACGTGTGATGGCACTCGCTTTCTGGCTTTGATGCTTCGGAGCCTTGGTTTTAGAGCCATTCCCATCAGTGGTCAGATGACTCAGGTAAATGATGTATTCCAATTTCTAAACATTTCACGACTTCTTTCCTCAAAAGTTTCTCATCCTTTTTGAAATATCCGCAGTCAAAGAGACTAGGAGCTTTGAATAAGTTCAAAGCAGCGGAATGTAATATATTGGTTTGCACTGATGTGGCGAGCAGAGGACTCGATATCCCATCGGTCGATGTTGTTATCAACTACGACATTCCCACTAATTCAAAGGTAAGCCCTTTTCTTTCGTTTGATGAAATTATTATTTTTTCTTTCTTTTATTTGTCATGAACCAATGTTCCTTGAGAGCACACTTCAATCTTTCAAATTCGGGTCACAGGACTATATCCACAGAGTTGGAAGAACTGCTCGTGCTGGACGTTCTGGTGTTGGGATATCACTTGTAAACCAGTATGAACTTGAATGGTATCTACAAATAGAATTACTCATAGGTAGGTCAGAAAACTGTGCTCTGTATTTCATTTGCTTGTTCTCTCATAAGATACAGATATTTGACTGTGTTCTTACATTCAGGCAAGAAACTACCAGAATATCCAGCTGAAGAAGCGGAAGTCTTGTCATTGTTGGAGAGAGTTGCAGAAGCAAAAAAGTTATCTGCAATGGTATTCATACTCTCCATTTCTACTTCTAGATGTAAAAGTTCATTGTTTCTGCTTATAACTTGAAAATTGAATTGTTTTTTTTTTTTTCTGGGAAATTTGTATTAGAGTGTGAAAGAATCAGGAGGTAGGAAGAAGAGAAGAGGAGAAGACGATGAAGAGAGTGAAAGGTTCTTAGGAAATTCTCTCTCTCTC
>JAKUCM010001119.1:0-26728 GCA_023374145.1 Lepidium sativum | reverse complement strand
TTCTTCTTGTTGGCCTGATTCTGCAAACGGAATTAGATGTTGGCCCTTCATCGTTGTTGTTCGTTTGTAGCAGCCACATTTGGAGTCTCTTTATCTACCCGTCGCGGATATATGCCATTCTGAAACTGAACATGTCAAAGCTTGAGCCTTGTGTGTGATCTTTGATGCACTTTCTTAATATTATGAGAAGTGCAGTGAGTAATGTCAATGAACAATTCTAAAGATTAAACAAAAAAAACAATAATAAGCTGCAGTGAGTAATGTCCGCCTGACTGCTGTGTATCGGATGGCTTACTCTCAAATGGACAACGCCGTAGAGTCCTGACTTCTTGTTAGGAAAAGTCGAAGAACTGGAGCCTTTTGTTAGCCAAATCCGTGAGGAAACACTAAAGGAGACACTGAGTCATGGCGTTGGGTACTTGCACGAGGGTTTAAGCAGTCTGGATCAGGAGATTGTGACGCAGCTCTTTCTAGCTGGACAGATTCAGGTTTGTGTGATGAGTAGTTCTTTGTGTTGGGGCGCTCCATTAACTGCTCATCCTGGTGGTCGTAATGGGGGACACAATATTACAATGTGAGGGAAACTTTGCATTCAGATTATCCCGTTTCTGACCTGCTGCAGATGATGGGGCATGCTAGCCGACCTCTTCTTGACAATGCTGAGACTCCATGCTTCTGCAAGCTCCCCTCATTTTCACTAAGGACTTAGCTAAGAAGTGCCAAGAAAACCCAGGAAAAAACATTGAAAACCGTAATTGATCCAGTGGAGATGGAGGAGGAAGAACGTCAAGAACTACTCAAGATGTCAGACCCCTCAGCTTCGTAGACATTGCTATATTCTGCAACCCGCCTTTCCGAACATTTGATCTTACTTACCAGGTTGTGGAAAGTGAAGAGGTGACTCCAGGGAAAGAGGTGACATTGCAAGTGATTCTTGAGAGATGACATGGAGGGGAGGACAGAAGTCGGACCTGTGGATGCACCCAGTTATCCCAAGACCAAAGAAGAAGGGTGGTGGCTTGTCGTAGGGGGACACCAAAATGAACCAGATTGCTGGCAATCAAGCGTGTCTTTGTTGCAACGCAACAGCAAAGGTTAAACTGGATTTCACAGTTCGGAGAGAACCAGGAAAGAAATCATACACCACTATACTTCATGTATGACTCTTATTTGGGTTGTGACCACGAGTTTTCTTTCTCCCGTTGATGTAAAAGAATCTGGCACTGGTGATGAGATGAGAAGAATGATATGTTTTTCAGGCATGGCCAGGCTAAACTGTGATAAGTTGTTTTTCCTATAACCTCTTGTTGTTCTACATTACGCACCAATCTCTTCAAGTTTCAGAGAAAAGATGTTCGTAAGGTGTTATCATTGATTCTATTTAATTAATCATCCACAATCACACTTACAAACAACCAATCTATACTATTTTTTATATCCGTTACATATATAATTTCAACATTACAATCATAGTTTCACTGTCTTGTGTAACTATCATCATATAGCTTCTAATGTCAAGTGAGAGTTGTGAGTAAAGCCCAAATCCCATCACTCTTTTCACAAAGTGAGAATGCGTATATCTCTGCTCTGTTTCTGTTTCGTCTCTCTTCTCAAACATTGACTTCAACTTCATCTCTAAACCCTTTGGAGTGTAATTTACATGATTAGCTTCACTTGAAGGATCATCTTCCTTCCACTAGAAGCATTATATAACTCTGCAGATAAACTCTTTGTACCTCGGCACAATCGTTCTTACCATTGCTTGACATATTTTCCTTCTCAGCTTCTCATCCTCAATAATCCAATTTGCTTGCTTGGTGTAGATCTCATCAAACCCTTTAGCAAAGACTTCTATTGTTCGCTTAATTGACTCACAGAGCTCTTTTTCTAGCTGATGTTGATGATGATGAAGAAATATTCTGAGCTTTATTATTGAGTAGTAGAGACAAGAGACTTCTCCCAGCTTTCTTTGACATACATTGCAGCGTAATAGTCTCTGTACTGTTCATGTGCGTTTAGCGCAAGACTCTCCCATCATTTTACCGAGCTGAGCTTCTCTCTCAAACCGCAGAAATGGCAGTGATTGTTCATCATAAATATGCAGGAAAGAGCAGTATCTTCGTTGGAACTTGACCACCGCATCTAAGTTCAAAGCAATCTCCTCTCAGTATGTTGTAGATGTGACCTGTAAGAAGCTCTTCTTGATACTTTTCGTTTTTCCAACCTAGATCAATCTCCAGAATCTTCGACAAGATTGGCTTGTTTTTCTTCCCAAGTAACTTGTTGCAATACTCAGTCACAACACTCACAAGGCTTAGGGACTCCACCGTCAAGAGGAGGAGAGTTTGGTCTTTGTAGCTCCACCTGACAAGGTAACTCCCAGAATATCTCGCAGACTCCTTTAACAAGGTTGCTAATTAGCTCTCGTGTAATTCTGCGTATCTCTGAACATTGTTCTCCACTAAATATCTGGTTAAACTCTACTCGAATGTTGTCCATAGTAGAGAAACAATCTAAGAGCTTTAGCAGCTTTGGTGGAGCTTTCTTGCATTTGCTAATTCTTGATCCAAATCTGAGAAGTGAAATGATTCCTGACTTTGAAGCTATTTCTCCAAAGCAACGCAAGGGAACATCTTCTCCAACATCTTCAAATACGTCATAGCAGAGCTTCCTCTCAAGCTCATAGATCTCTCTCACAGCAATCTCCATATCCAGTCTCCATTGGTCTATATCGCCTTCAAAATCATGTACATTATCTACTTCTGTGATTGTTTTCTCGAGATAATCAATCTCAAACCGTTTCTGAATGACCTTTGTGCGGACTTTGATGTAGACAGATAGACAGTTTTTTCAACTGTGGTGTGAGCATGTAATGTTCTGATGATGGCCCTGCAACTTTCTCAAGTTGTCTTCTAAAAAAACCTGCTCCTCTTTAAGACACCGTTTGAACATCTTTTTGGAGATTCTTCAGCGCCATGTAAAGAATTCCACCTCTGAGATAAGCACGAGGCTCTATCATTTTCAATTCCTGGAGAAGTTCTATGGAAGACTTAAACCGCAAACCGCAAGGATGATCTTCAGGCATTCCAGTTTCTGTTAAGAACTCGATTGTATCTTCAAGCCAGTTAAGAGCAAGAAGACAGCTACTAGAGAGAAGCTTCATCGCTTCTCCAAGACATTTAACCTCTGAAACATAGTCAAGCGACTTCACTAGAGGACATGAGAGACCTCTCTAGCTCTTGAACCGTAGTAACAGACTCCTCAAAACAGCAGAGATTGGAGCAATGGTGTGACGAATATGATCAGAGAAAGCAGAAGATCTCCATCTCTCTACTTTAACATCAGCTTCTAAAGACACCAACTGGTGATTGATCTCTTCAAGCTTCGATCCTGTTTTGTGTAAAACCATTGAAAAGGTTTCTGATTTTTTCCATCTCACTCTTCAATAAACTTCTCATTGCTATAAAGCCTCTGAAGTCTATCTGTTTCAGCCCATTATGTGTAACTTAATCAGTGGAGAATTTTTCAACAACTCTTTATGGACTTATAACAATCCTCGGAAAGATAAACCAAATTTCTTACCAAAACCCCACCAAAATAAGCAATTACCACAGTTCTTCTTAAGACACAACATCAGATTCCTGTTACATTAATCATTAACTTTAAGCAAAATCTGTTTTGTAATTCCAACATTGGGAAAGAGGAAAGGAGATTTAGCTTATTTAGAGAAAAGGAAAAGTTCAAGTTTTCCATTTCATATGAGTTTAGGAGATCTCTAAACCTCTATAAATAAGATAATATCTTAGGAGTTGTCTAAGAATTATAAGAGAGAATTGCGATTAGTTTTTCAGAAAGAGTTTTCTAATCAATAAAGAAAGAGTTAAGTTTCTTTATATTCTCTACTTTCATTAGACGATTAAAGTGCTGTGTAACTCACCTTAAGAGTGGTCGAATTGCGGTTAAAGAAAGAAACAATCAAAGCTTGCGGTTCAAGACAAAGGAGGATTTACCGAGAAAGCAGAAGGAATAGAAGGTATGTTTTGTCTTCAATTGGTACGCCTTGAGTTTCAATACGATTTAATTTCAAAATCTAAGTCTTGGTTTTATTTGTTAATCAGCTCAACCATCTTTATCTGATACTAAACTGTTTTTTTCTCTGCAGGTTTGATCATCTAACAAGTCAATGAGATTGTTTTCTTCTCTAAGTTGAATCTATACATCTAAAGCCAAAAAGAATTATCGACTTTGAAAAACTAAAAAACAAACAAATGAAGACAATTACACGAAATATGTAGATAGATATAGACCAAATCATGCAGATATTTACACGAAAGTATGCAGAAATACATGAAATTATGTAAACATATACACGACATTGCTTCTACCTGAAAATTGAATACGCTTCAGTAATTTCGTGGAGACCCAGAAATTTAGTTGTTTTTTCCGATTTTTCTTTATCTTCACTTAAATTTCTTTCACAATCCAGGAATTAAAAAATAGGAAATTTGGGGTTTGGCTAAGTCTTTGCTTAAACTCCAAGAAACAATGATAAAATTAAATAAAAAGACAAAAAATGGAGAGCTTTCAGTATATTGGGCTTATTATATGGGCTTATTTAATTATTTGATTAGGCCCAATGGGCTTAATATGTATTGGGATTATTAGGGCACAGAATAAATCTCTCTCTCTCTTCTCGCGAATTTTTCAGAAACTGAAGAAGGAGAAGGGAGATCGGAGATGGCATCGAATGCGGCGGTTCCGTTTTGGAGAGCGGCGGGTATGACTTACATAAGTTATTCAAACATCTGTGCTAATATTGTGAGAAATTGTCTCAAGGAGCCTCACAAAGCTGAAGCTTTGACTCGCGAGAAGGTCCATTTCTCTCTATCGAAATGGACTGATGGAAAGCCGCAGAAACCTAGTGAGTTTTTCGATCTTTGATCTATGTTTAGATTGAGGATACTGGATCTGGGTTCTTCATGTTCTTATGTTTTGGGATTCCTGATTGGCTTTTTGGGTACTATGTCGACATTCGTAGATATTCGATTTCTTAGATCCATTTAGGCAAGTTATTGAATTAAGAGGAATTTGAATCACATCGTTGAACAATAATTCAGAATCTAGGAAGCTCTCTGTTGACTTTGCTCGCTTAATCTTTCTTCTGCTTCTGGATTTTGTCAGTTTAATACTGTTCTCATAAGTTAATATTGGATTTCTCAATTAGTTAGCTCAGAACAAAGTAGTTTGTACCAAACAAGAACATGAAGCAGATGAGAATGATTGAGTAATCTTGCATTTAGATGTTTTCATTTCTCAGAAAAGGGTTTACAGAATCAAAGATTTTAGATTTATGATCCTATCTGAAATAGATTGGCTTTCTCTACTTTACTTGTTACTCCATATTTCTAAAGACACATCTTTTGTTATTGTTTTCTCAACAGTTTTGCGGTCAGACAAACCTGAGGTTTGAGATTTCACATTTGAGCTTATGTGTCTAAGATATTGAAGAAACTGTGTTTCCAAGATTACTTTCTTCTTGTTGCTCAGCTTTGGAGTGAGACTAATTTCAATCGTAATAATGGGACATGAGAAGCTGTGTTTCGATTTCTTATTTTGCATCTACTATTCTCTTTCATTTTTGTAATGCAAATAAGCAAAAAGCCTTTGAAGACTCTTCTGGCTAAAGACAAAAGATATTGATGATTGTTATAGAACAGTGAACATAGCGTATAAACTCATCACATGTGTGGAGAATCAGGACATGTTGGGGCATAGGTGAGGCTTGAGAGGAGATGTTTCCTTTTATATTTTTCGTCTGAATTGATCGACAAACCAAGCAACAGCAGGCTGATTGATAAACCGAGGCAGGAATACACAATTATATAGGTTACATAAAACCTAAATTTTTCGGCGAACTAAAAGCACTTCCAATGGTTAGAAGAGACAAGTGTAGAAGCGTTTTTTATTTTTTTTGTCAACGGCAAATTATATTGGGCCACAATTGGCGGTTTAATAGCCAAATTTTTACATAATGTAGACATGGAAACTCGATATCGGATTATGTAAATGTGTTGCTCTAAGTGGATTTACCACCTGCCACTAAACTAAATATCATTTAAAGCGCTTTTAAAAAAAAGGATTTTAGAAACATTTTTTGCATGTCAGTTTTTTATTTGATAATATATTTAAAAAATTAAAATAAAATTAAATTTTTTAAAAAATATTATTGTTTTATTGGTTAAGAGATGGTCCAAGCTCCAAAAGTCAGAAAAACATGTGGTAACTATAGAAAATAAACACGGGAATAGATTATTTGAACAAAATTAAACTATATTATTCAAGAAGTCAAAATTATCAGTGAGATATGTTAGAATATTTGTTTTAGTTTAGCATAATATCATAGAAGTATGGATTTAACTGGATATCTATATTATTTTTTTAATAATCGTGAGGATTTCAAAAGCTTTCTAGATATAATGACTGATTCTACAAGATTTTTTATTCGGTTTTATATTTTTAATATTGCTAGATGACTAAAACGACTTGAATTCAATTTTTTTTTTTTTCAAAAACAGATTATATTGGACAACAACTGGTCCGTCTAATAGTCAACTTTCTATATAATATAGACGAGGCAAATACTATCTATGTTATTGCTGGACCAAAGTTATTTGGTTTAAATAGATATATATATATATATATATATGTTAATGTGATAATTCTACATATAAATTCCTATATATGCTATTATAACAAACAAAATATTCCCAAATTTATTCGACTATATTTTTTTATAAAATGCATGAATCAAGTAATAGTTTAAGACTTAAACTTTAAGTGTTTTATTTTAAAGTCGAGGTTGGTTTGAGATTACTTGATTGTATTTTTTATTCTTTTGCAGTCTTGTTTGTAAGACTGATTTTTTCCACTTGTTGATCAATAAATTTAATATTTCAACCCAAAAAAAAGTAGAGGTTCTTATAATAAATTATTATTACAAAACCAACAAAACGACAGCGTGTAAAGTGTTTAAACTCGACAAAGCCAGTGAACCACACATGTGATTCCAGTGCTCGCGAGTATCCTTCACGCGCGTACACATCGCGTAGATACTTTTCAATTTTCTCTTCTTCTCGATTTTAACAATTTTGATTTTTCCTTTTCTCGAAAAATTAACGTTTCCTTTCAGTGTCCTCTCAATTTCTTTCGACGAACCTTCTCTCATTTCTTCTGATTTGATCGCTACGAAGAAGGAATCAATTCGAGTCTGCCAAACCCTAGAACACGACAACGACAACGACGAAGACTAATCAAGAAAAAGGAAAGCTTTTTCGTATGTAAAAGAGCTTCAATCGAATCAAGCTTTGAACCATTTTCAGATCGTGAAACAAAGTTTAGAAGAATCGACTTTGATTTGAAGCTATGAGACCGATTCAATCACCTCCAGGAGTATCTGTTCCGGTTAAGAGCCGTCCTCGTCGTCGTCCTGACCTTACTTTGCCGCTTCCTCAACGCGATGTTTCTCTGGCTGTTCCTCTTCCTCTTCCACCGACTTCTGGTGGATCTGCGCCTTCTTCTGGTGGTTCGGCGTCTTCAACTTCGTCTACGAACTCAAGCAGCTGTTCAGAAGCGAAAAACTATTCGGATTTTGTGCGTGGGAGCCGGATCGGAAGCGGTGCTGGTGGAACGGTTTACAAAGTTGTTCACCGTCCGACGTCGCGTTTATACGCACTCAAGGTTATCTATGGTAATCATGAGGAGACTGTGAGACGTCAGATCTGTAGAGAGATCGAGATTTTGAGAGATGTGAATCACCCAAATGTTGTGAAATGTCATGAGATGTTTGATCAGAATGGTGAGATCCAGGTTTTGCTTGAGTTTATGGATAAAGGATCTTTAGAAGGTGCTCATGTTTGGAAAGAGCAACAATTAGCTGATCTCTCTCGTCAGATTCTCAGTGGTTTGGCTTATCTCCATGGTCGTCACATCGTTCATCGTGACATCAAACCATCGAATCTCCTTATAAACTCTGCTAAAAACGTCAAGATTGCAGATTTTGGGGTGAGTCGAATCTTGTCACAAACCATGGATCCTTGCAATTCATCTGTAGGAACCATTGCTTACATGAGTCCTGAAAGGATAAACACTGATCTAAATCATGGTCGATATGATGGTTATGCTGGAGATATATGGAGCTTAGGTGTTAGCATTCTGGAGTTTTACTTGGGGAGATTTCCTTTCCCTGTGAGTAGACAAGGTGATTGGGCAAGTCTCATGTGTGCCATTTGTATGGCTCAGCCACCAGAAGCTCCAGCAACTGCATCACCGGAATTTCGTAACTTTATATCATGTTGTTTGCAGAAAGAACCTGCAAGGAGACAAAGTGCTATGCAGCTATTGCAACATCCATTCATAGTAAGAGCAAGTCAAAGCCAAAACAGGTCTCCACAGAATCTACATCAACTCTTGCCTCCTCCTCGTCCTCTGTCCTCATCTTCTTCTCCAACCACGTAGCGTTTCCTCTCTTCTTCTCCATCAAGTTTACATTCTTTTCTTGTTTGTTTATGTTTACTACTTTGTCAAATTATTTTTGGGTAAGCTTCTTCTTCTGCATAGGTATCAAAGCAGAGAGTCTGATTTATTAGGGTTGGGAGAGACTGGTAAGAGGATTTTGGGAACGATTAATCAAATCTTTTATTAGAAAAGGGAAAGAATGAATGATAAATTCTTATGCTTTATGATGGATGGCTCTCATTCTTTGCCTTTATCCCCAATGTAGCTTAGCTCTCTAAAATTTTCCTAAAAGTTTTGCCTTTTTTCTTCTTCTTTGCCATAATTATATAATACAATATGCTTCTTAGTGTTCATCTTGAAAAGAACTTTCTTTTCCATTTTTGGTTGATGCCTTAATGCTTAAAGTTTAGATTTTATTTTGTCTAGCTGTTAGGCAACTTATGTCATTCTCTTTGTACTAATTGAGCTTCGAGCTCAGAAGAAGAATTACAGAATTGTATCATCTCTGACCATAGCTTGTATATGTTATCCTCACTTCAGAGTTCATACTCCCATTCTTTCTGTCAATAAGGTTCCAGATATGATAGACCCTAATTGTTACTTATGTGTATGGAACATAAGTTCTGAATGACCTTGAATGATATAGATTTTATATTTTCTTCGATTATTTTGGATGAGTTTAGAGAAACTGTTATGGTTAGTTCTAAAATCTTCCACAATTCCACTTGAAACCATAAAATTTTGGATTTTATAAGTAGAGAAATCTATAAAAATGACTTAAAAGTTGCTTAAAATGCAAGGCCAATTTGATTGTCTCAAAAGGTTCCAGAACTCCAAAACGTTCATTTGCTCCAATAATGTCTCGAGTAGTTAAAGGAGGAAGTGAGTATGCTTAGTGCTTACTTGGCTCCAAACGAATCTACTAAATAAATGAAGACTTCAACTACACATCTCGTGAACTATTTGAAAAGGTCAAAGGTTTTGACTTGTGAGTCATTTGATTCTTGATAGTTGAAAGGTAAGTAAGGACCAATGTGTTGTTGTAGTAAACAAATAGAAGACGCATTCTACTTTTCAGAACCTTTGACCTTCTCAAATAACTCACAAGATGGTAATTGAACTCTTTTATTTGCACTTCAGTTCGTTTCTTGGTCGCTGGACAACCGCGATCAAAAAATGATTTTTTGTTTGTTTGACAGTCATTGCTATTAGTCGCTACAGATCGCTAAATAAAATAGCGATCAAAAATTGTAATCGTTGGTCGTTGCGACTGATCGCTGAACCAGCTACCATGAAACGAACATGTTTTAGTTGCGGTCGCTGGTCACGGTCGCCAGTGACCAACAAACGAACAAGACCTTCCTCCTTTATTTACTCGAATGAGCCTTTTGCAATAAAGGTGGTCTTCATTTGCAAACCTATTTTTATGAATAAATCTCATTATATGATATGAACTCGTTGAAGAATGTCATTAACTTTGGCAGAGATACTGTACGTCTGTAATGTAAGGGATGATATTCTAAAAATCTCATCAACACTGTACTAATTAATAGTAATCACACTAAGAAAATACATGAATCATTCCCAAAAATCCTCCCCAAAGCCTAATAAATCAGACCCTCTACTTTGATACTTATGCAGAAAAAGAAGCTTACGAAAAAGAATTTGACAAAGTAGTAAACATAAACAAAGAAGAAAAGAATGTAACTTGAGAAAGAAGAAGAGAGAAAACGCTATGTGCTTGGAAAAGAAGATGATGAAAGAGGACGAGGAGGAGGCAAGAGTTGATGTAGATTCTGTGGAGACCTGTTTTGGCTTTGGCTTGCTCTTACTATAAAAGGATGTTGCAATAGCTGCATAGCACTTTGCCTCTTAGCAGGCTCTATCTGCAAGCAACATGATATAAAGTGACGAAATTCCGGTGATGCAGTTGGTGGAGCTTCTGGTGGTTGAGCCATACAAATAGCACACATGAGACTTGCCCAATCACCTTGTCTACTCACAGGGAAAGGGAATCTCCCCAAGTAAAACTCCAGAATGCTAACACCTAAGCTCCATATATCTCCAGCATAACCATCATATTGACCATGATTCAGATCAGTGTTTATCCTCTCAGGACTCATGTAAGCAATGGTTCCTACAGATGAATTGCAAGGACTCAAACTTTGTGATAAGATTCGACTCACTCCAAAATCTGCAATCTTAACGTTCTTAGCAGAGTTTATGAGGAGATTTGATGGTTTGATGTCACGGTGAACTATGTGACGACCATGGAGATAAGCTAAACCACTAAGAATCTGACGAGAGAGATCAGCTAATTGTTGTTCTTTCCACACATGAGCACCTTCTAGAGATCCTTTATCCATAAACTCAAGCAAAACCTTGATTTCACCGTTCTGATCAAACCTCTCATGACATTTCACCACGTTTGGATGGTTCACATCTCTCAAAATCTCGATTTCTCTACAGATCTGACGTCTTACAGTCTCCTCATGGTTACCATAGATAACCTTAAGCGCGTATACACGCGAGGTCGGACGGTGAACAACCTTGTAAACTGTTCCACCAGCACCGCTTCCGATCCGGTTCCCACGCACCAAATCCGAATAGTTCATCGTTTCTGAGCTGGTTGAGATCGTAGAAGACGATGAACCACCAAAAGACGGCGCAGATCCACAAGAAGTCGGAGGGAGAGGAAGAGGAACAGCCAGAGAAACATCGCGTTGAGGAAGCGGCAAAGTAAGGTCCAGACGACGACGAGGACGGCTCTTAACCGGAACAGATACTCCTGGAGGTGACTGGATCGGTCTCATCGCTACAAATCAAAGACTTTTAAAGCTCGATTCTTCTCTACTATGTTTCAAAGCTCGATTCGATTAAAGTTCTTATACATACGAAAAAGCTTTTCTTTATCTTGATTAGTCTTCGTCGTTGTCGTTATCGTTTACTAATCAAGATATTTCGTTGTAAAAACCAAAACTTTAATTATCAACGCGTCTCTGTTTCTTCCTATGAAGAGCAGAGAATCAATCGAAAGAAAAATTACACATTGACGAAGAAGAAAATCATCTTCTTATAAGAAACAGAAAAAGTCAACCAGATAACCTAAACCCTGTTCACTAACATTGAGACTTGCTAAACCATTAACCAATACTCTAATAGAACCTTCCTCATCGTTATCGTTTTCATCTTCCTCATCGTCTTTATCACGCTTGCATGCCATTAAGCTCTCCTCACCATTTTTAGGGAGAAGATTTCAAAAGGAAAATTATGAATCTTACAAACTTATTTATATAAAAAGCTGAACTTTGAAGGTGTCCACAACTTACAACTTACAGAAGAACTTAAACCCTAATTATGTTCTTAAGAAGTTAGTCGGATTATATGTGTTTTATACTTTTATTTGCATCAATAATGGAAAATTCTCGAAAATATACGGTGTGGCCCAATATAATCCGCCGTTAAAAAAAAAAAAAGTGATAACTGTATAAACACTTAGAAATATTGAGTCTATTGAGTTTAGTTTTATGAAATGTATAAACAAGCATGGAATCACAGAAGCAGGTCTAGTGCTAGCAATGTCATTAGATTCACAAAAGAGCCATTTGCGGTGAAATCATGAGCTTGTGGTACAGTGGTAAGAAATGCCGAGACGAAGATAGTTATTATGAAAAATATCTGCTGTTTTCTCCAGCACAAAGTTACAAGAAACCAAGAAAAAAGAAACAACCTTTGTTTTAAAAGGCTCATTACATAAACCAACAACAAACAACAACAAAAGACAAATGGTTTGTAATTCACTTTGTTCCTTTCGTTGAGTCAAACAGTTTGTATGTTTTATATACACATTGCAATTTGGGATCATCATTTTTGCTCTTTGCGGTTCATATCATCACAAACCATTTGCTAATTTTGCCCTCAGATCTTTCCTCAATATTTTCCCTGATGGAGCTTTAGGAATGGATTCAGCGAAGAACACTTTGTTGATTCTCTTGTAAAACACAACCTGTGTTTTGCATTCAAAAAGTAATTATTCAATTTCTCATGCATTCAATAGTCAAATGAAGAACTTGAATCATAACTCAATATTCTTTTACCTGTTTTGATACAAATTGTTTCACTTCATCTTCTGATAACTCTGCATCCTTTGATTTCACTACAAATGCAACAGGAACTTCACCTGCAGCTTCTTCTTTCATTCTGTTAGAATCACACAAAACAACAACAAAAACTGTGTTAGCAAATTAAACAGAGCTGATACTTGAATCAAGATTCATAGATCCTGGTTCATTCAAGTCGATATGTTTAACATGATATGTTAATGTCCGACGAGCTTTCATATGAGCAGTAGATTAGTCAGGTTCACCCGGATTAACCCTAAGAAAAGAAAGATTGGCTGAATATGATGGAACTTACGCGACAACAGCAACATCAGTGATCTGAGGATGACTAATGAGCAAAGCCTCTAACTCAGCTGGAGCCACTTGAAAACCTTTATACTTGATAAGTTCTTTCAATCGATCAACAATGAAAAGCTCATCATCGTCATCAATCAATCCAATATCTCCGGTGTGAAGCCAACCATCTTTGTCAATGGTCTCTAATGTAGCAGCTGGATTGTTGAGGTAACCTTTCATGATTTGGTCTCCACGGATACAAATCTCCCCTGGTTGATTCCTTGGAAGCGAATTTCCGGTATCTGGATCAACTATCTTCATCTCTGCGTTTCTTACCACTGTACCACAAGCTCCTGATTTCACCGGAAATGGCTCTTTTGCGAATCCTAATGACATTGCTAGCACTGGACCTGCTTCTGTCATTCCATATCCCTGTTCGTTCATACATTCATAAACCAACCTCAATATTCACATAATCAATATTCACATAAGATTGAAAATTATGATAATTAAGATCTTGATTATCAAGAAAAATTTAATGCAGTATAATCTTCCACCATTATTATCTAGATTTTCTAAATTATGATAATTAAATTAAAACATTCATGATAAAATTCTATTTTAAAATCTAAGGTATATGATAGTAGCAAGTGTCATTTAGCCTAGTGGCAGATGGTAAGTCCACAAGATTCATGCGCAATTGCACATCTTGGGATCGAGTCCCCCGCTTGCATTTACAAGAACTTGGCTAATGGGCCAGCCATTTGTGGTCCAATGTTGACAAAAAAAAGAAGGTTGAATATAAATAGTAAAATTTTTTAAAAAATTTATATAAAAAGTCTACTTTGATTTATACATGTTTTATTTAGAGAATAAAATTGCAAAAATGTGGTTTTTTTTTTGCAAAAAATCCAAAAGAATAAAAAAGACAGAACATAAACACACCTGACCGAGTTTGGCGTTAGGAAACTTGGCACTAACGGCATCTTCAAGCTCTTTACCAAGAGGAGCAGCACCAGATTTCACCACTCTTATCGAACTCAAATCATACTTCTCCGTCTCCGGCGACTTCGCTATCGCCAACACAATCGGTGGAACCATCGGAGCCACCGTCACTTTACACCTCTGAATCAGCTCCAAAAGCAAATTAATCTCAAACTTAGGCATAATCAGAATCGCTGCACCAACTCTAAGTCCACACAACATGATCGAGTTCAAAGCATAGATATGAAACATCGGCAAAACACAGAGAATAACATCATCTTTGTGGAAATACAAATTCGGATTCTCTCCATCAACTTGTTGAGCCACACTTGTGATTAACCCTTTATGAGTCAACATCACTCCTTTAGGTAATCCCGTTGTACCGGAGGAATAAGGTAAAGCCACGACATCGTCTGATAATATCTCCACCGATTCGATTTCTTCTGTTGAGTTACTCAACTCTGTGAATCGAATGCAACCTTCAGGGATTTGAACAGATTCATCGTCGATACAGACGATTACAACACCTTCATCTGTTTGAAGTGATTTGAGTTTATCGACGTAACGAGACTCAGTGATGATGAGTTTTGTGTTTGAAGCTTTAACTTGTTTTGCTATCTCCGCCGGAGTGAAGAAAGGATTCGCGGCGGTTGCGGTTGCGCCGCGAAAAGAAGCACCGAGGAAAGAGAGGACGAATTCAGGACAGTTTGAGAGTAGGATCATTACGACGTCGTTTTGGTTAACACCGAGTTTCTTGAAACCGGCGGCGATTTTACGGGAGATGACGTGGACATCGGAGTAAGTGTACACGTGTCCTGTAGGTCCGTTGATCAAACAAGGCTTGGAATCGTATTCAGATATGTTTTGGAAGATGTATTCATGGAGTGAGAGATGGTTTGGAATGTAAATCTCCGGTAATTTTGATCGGAAAATGATGTCATCACCACCGTTGTTGCTGCTGTTGCTCTGTTTCACCATCACTTCTTCTTGTGGCGCCATTTTAATTTTTTGTCACAAAATTTGATTTTTTTAAAGCTTTAGAAGAAGAAAAAGTTTGATTTTTAGTTTGTGTGAATTAAAGGCTATGGCCTGAAGAAAACAGAAGCTGTAGCGGAGGATCTCATATAGAGGACTCACCGGAGACGGTGGGGTTGGTGAAAATGTTAGAATTGTAATTTTGTGATTTTCTTGAGAGTAGTCTTGTCTTTTTGTATAGTATGGGTTCTCAAAGTTTTCACGTCGCGTTTGGTAAGCTGCTTTTTTTTTTATTTTTTTAGAAAATGAGATAAACACATAAGATAGGGTTTGTGTGGTATCTATATTAATGAAAATTTGGTGATTTTGTATTTTTACCATTATTTTCTTGCATGTTAACCATTTTGCATTTTTATGTCAGAAATATATATAATTTTACTATATTAACAAATTACAATTTTACATCATATCATATTAGAATACTATTACACACTTTTTTTTTTTTTGTCAACTAATCTAATGGTTTTTTAAATCCTTTCCTACTACTGCAGATAGGGAGTTCGATCTCTGGTGCTTTAAAAATTTGTAAGGTGACTACACCACTGGACAACCTGTCATCGGCTACTATTACACACTTAGACATTTAACTACTCTACCAAAATTCGCTTATATTAAATATGATATATGGGAAATTTTTAGTAAAATTATTAGTTTTTAACATGATTTAATATTATTGTAAACAATACTAGATAAAATAATGTATTGTTTGTAATAAAGAAAGCAAACAAAAATATTTTAAAACCAAAAAAAACAAAAATATTTTAGTAGTTGAAAATAGTAATCAAGGTAAAAGTCCATTATCAATTTTATTATCAATTTTATATTTATATGAGTGAATCTCTCTACTTTACTAATTTCTTCATATGTTGATTTGGTCTATTTTGGTTTCATAAAAGAAATGTGTCAAATGGACCCGTATGAATTCTTGACCGTCGTTAAAAGGGGCTAGTCAAATTCATTTTGATTAGAATTATAAAAACTTTGGGGTTAAAAATAAAAAGATTGAGAAAAACAAGGATGAAATTGAAAATAAGAGAAATGGGTTTGGTGAAGAAGGAGTGGGTTGGTGAAGATAGTGAGAATGATATTGATTGGGCTTTGGTGGAAGAGTGGGCCCTTGTTGACGATAAAATCCAAGTATATTAGAAATATTTGACGATAATTTTCACCAACCCCACTTCTTTTAATATTATTTTTATCATAATAATCAAACATTTAAAAATAAATAACTATACATTATCTCTCTAAAATCAATGGACTAGGCGACTAGCTTTCCTTGACCAAGCAAATTTGTTTGTAAATGTGCAGTTTTTTTCTTGTCAACAGCAAATTTTATATATCATGTAAACATACTATAGAAATGTTTACAATCACTATAACATGTTTTTTTTATAAATCTGGCGAGAACATCAGCCTTATGATTGAGATCACGTGGAATGCTTGTGAATATAAAGGTCGAGAACAATGATTGTAATCGTGTGAAGTCTTCCTGATAAGGTAGAAAAGCTAGCCAATCCTCTGATTTTACGAATACCTCCAACACCGCTTTATAATCGGTTGACATCTCAACTTTACTTAACTTTTGATAATTGGTATAAGTTGATTTTTTTTGTCAAAGTAGATGACTTTTAATCAGTGATAGATAGTAAATTTACTAAAAACAGGCGTATTACACAATTAGAGATTGAGTCATGCTGTCTACATTATGTAGGAATTTAACGACTGATTGTTTGAAGATAATATTTATCCTGGAAGACTGACAAACTTTTTATTACTATCTAGAGTGAGTTTGATATGGTCAAGAGTTTCTATATCAATATTTTCTTCAGTTTGTCTCATAGACTTCTAAATACAATATATATTTGTTAGCTTGTAATATTTATAACTTTTTGAGAAATTGTATTTATGTATACAATATGTTTCTTTGTTAGCTTTAAAGATTAATATAAATTATACGTTGCTGAAATAAATACAAAAAAAGAGAGACAAGAATCAGTGGATTAGAATCATATGTAACTATAAATTTAGTGAAAGCGATGTTAAAACTATGATGAATACAAAAACGTTTGGTATATATGAAGAAAGTGATAAAATGATATCAATTATATTTCCATATGAATCATTAAATGATTTTACCAAACAACCATGCTTCTTACATTTGAGACACATAAATGTTTGGTGTTGTGAACTAAATGTAACATACAACTATTTTTTGCGACATTAACTCTAAAAGAGTTCAAGGTCTGTTATAGTTTTGTAGTGGAATTTTGAAGCTGTTGTTTGGATTCGGTTCTTCGTTTCCTTCTATGTTCGTTGTGGTTTCGGTTTTGCAAGTTAGCTTGTCTATTTTCTGTATGAGATTTCGTACAGTTCTGACAATATTTTGTATTTTGAGATTGGTGGCAGTCGCAAATTAGTTATGTTCTGGTTTCATTTTAGTGTTTTAGAGTTTTGATGTCTTAGCCTTTGTTTGTTTTCTTAGGTTGTTAGTTCCTTTATTGACGATTTCGTGTTCTTGTGTTTAAGAGTTGGCTGTAGAGATTATATATTTATCAACGATTAGATTGACAAAATCGATTTTATAGACAAATTCTCCTTAAAACACTAAACAATAGTTTACATGATTTTTGGAGTCGAACTTTGGTGAGTAAAACAATAGAGTTAGATTTTACTACTTGACGAAATGCATTTCGGTTTTAGAGGATTTAACCATATATAATTTTTATTTTGTATCTTATCTTTGGTTTATCAATTAATCAGTTTGACAAAATATTGTTGTTGTATACATAATGGAGATATGAAGCATGTATATTGTCAATTGATAGTTCTAAATATGAAAATAAACGTTATGTTAGGCTTTGTTCGTTTGCTGGTCGTTGGCGACTGTGACTGCGATCAGCGACGAGCAACCGCAACCAAAAAAATAATTTTTTGTTTGTTTGATAGTCGTTGCGACTAGTTGCTGAGGGTAAATTAGTAATTTTAAATTCTAGTCGCCGCAGATCGCTAAATAAAACAGCGATCAAAAATTGTAATCGCTGGTCGCTGGCGACTGAATGCTGCGACCGATCGATGAACCAGCAACTATGAAATGAACATGTTTTGGTTGCGGTCACCAACGACCAGCAAACAAACATACATCTATATGCTATAAATCAAAGATATGAATTTAGACAAAGATAAAGAGGATCATTTGTACGAATTTATAATGAAACCAATTGTAAGAATTGTTTTAGTAAAAAGAAATGTAAAATCATGTTTAATAAAGTTGTAAAAGATAAAGGATCAAAAGCAAAGCAAGTGGCAAGAATCAAGACGCATGCAGAGTTGGGGTTCGGTAAGATTGTGTGTCATGTCTTTTTCCACAAATAATAAAAGTTCCATTTTATTTTAACCTTTTTACAATATTTTACACAAATATATATTGCGTACAATTATCGCACCTTTCGAAAAAATGTTTCTTACAAAACAGGCAAAAGAATGGCTTTGGTTAATGTCTCCATCAACTATATTAACAAGAAGAAAACTATTCGTAAATGCAGATGTTGTTGGTGAAGGGCAAAATTGTCAATTCAAGTAGTTCAATAGTCCATGTCTCTTAGAAGAAAAAGTCAAACTCATTCTACAAAAACTTCTTACTTTTCATTATATAACTTTCCTCTCATAATCAATGGGTTCTCTAGTACTGTTAATTGTCATGTAAAACTAAGTTACTCTTTTGTACCATTCTTTTTGTTATCAGAAGAACATGAAACATGAAGTAATCAAGTTTCTTTGGTAGATTGGCTGCAACATTTGTCAAGAGTCTGCAGGAGATTGTTTAGGAGACAGATAAACTCCGGTTAAGCTTGTTACAATCTACGAACTGAACATGTTTCAGTCCTGTGTTCTCATTCTTCTCCTCTTGCTGTTTCCTTTGCCTGAAATAAGCTTAGTAAGGGTCTATAATCCAAAGTGTTACTAGAGAATGATATTTTTCAACATAATGTATCATACAGGTAAAGTTTTACAGCTTATGAGCTCTCTCTCTGTCTCTGTAGTCTTACATTAAAGCCTGCAACTACATTGTTATAAGTACCAGTGGATAGACCAAGAAGATCAACAAATATGAGTTTGTGTTCTGTTTAGAGAGCCAGAAAAGATTGTAACACATAGGCAAAACGATAAAGCCTGCAACCAACAATGTTACTAGTGGATGGACCAAGATGGCCAATGAGTTTGTTCTGTATCTGCAGAATCCTCATGAAATTGTGCATTGGATCTAGATGACTGCATCTGCTAGCTCCAAAATGGTTCTTAAAGAATCTTCCTACCATTCCAAATTCGAATTGTGAATTACTCCTACTGAGATTCAGTGAAGCAACTCTTCTGTTTTCTTTTCTGATAACTAGTAAGTCACAAGCAGAGGTACTTAACTAAAGATATAGTATTTAATTGTAAAGCCACAAATGATATCCAAATCATTATACCGTCGTTACTCCGGTCAATTTATGTCGGATTCCGGTGGCCTCCGTCGTCTTCGAAGTTTCTGACGAGCTATTTAAGTCGAGTGCTAATTGTTTTTGCCTTAACCGAAAATAAAACGGTCTGCTTTTTTTCTTTTGCTTTTTATTTTTTTTGTCGACGGCTAGTAACAACTAGCCTAGTAACTAAATTCTTACATGGCAATTGGCATTTAGTCTGGTGACAGGTGGTAAGTCTACAAGAAGCATGCACACTTGCACATTCTGGGATCGAGTCCCGCCGCTTGTATTTGCAAGAACTTGGCTAATGAGCCAGCCATTTGTGGCTCAATATTGACAAAAAAAAAAATTTCTACATAATATAGGCGGTTTAACTGGAGTTACCGCCAACCATTAACTAAGAAACATTTGCTTTTTTTTTGTTTTGTTTTAGTTTATAGAATTATCCAAAAATATTAACATACATTTTACAGGTAATCAAATATGATTGTAAGATTACATTTATTCTATTAAATCCATAATTTCCATTTTGATAGTATAGATTCACAATCAAAATAATTTAGTGTATTTTTAAAAAATCAATGTTAGTAATTAAGTTAGTGTGAAAATGCCGAGGACAGGTGGCCAGTGGTGTAGTCATTTTACAAATTTTCATGATACCAAGAATCGAACCCTCTATCTGCAGTTGTAGGAGTGAGATTTAAAAACTAGTAGGCTAGTTGAAAAAATAAAAGCTAGTGTGAAAATAGAGACTTTGTTAAATGGATAGAGACAAATGTTTATTGTAAAGAGCAGAGATCGTTATCTATATCCTGAAAAAAAGAAATCTATATCCACTAAAAATTTCAACACAGTTTTAATAAATTAGTTGTCTACAGAAAATACTTATATTTGGGAATTAATGCATTAAAATGTTTTTTTAAAATAGAATGTGTACTCTTTCCATTAAAAAGAGATAAAACCAAAAAAAAAACATAACTTTGGAATAAAATGCCAAATATTCACGTTTATTTAATTTTTTAATAAAAGAGGAAGGCCTGTGTGTGATTTTATTTGTTTGTCGAAATCTGGGAATCATCTGATACTCTTCTTCTTCATCAATTCGATGCAACGGTGAGAAATCTTATCGGCGAGTTCAGACGATTCGACTCGAATTAGGCATCTGTTATTTCGGGATCCGGCTAATTCCTGATCGTTGGATCAGCCATTAGATTATTATATCTCCAGGAAGTGTTTGTGTGTGTGTGTGGGGGTGAATCGGAGAGAGACACAGAGAGGGAATGAACGGTGGTGATGAGGTCGTCGCAGCTTCGGCAGATCCATCTCTGCCTCTGGAATGGAGATTCTCTCAGGTATTCGGTGAACGAAGCGCTGGTGAAGAAGTTCAAGAAGGTAGACATCCCTTGACTTGCGTAATATGTGCTTGGCTTTTGATGGGATTTTTCGATCTAATCTGTCTAATTTGAATTAGGGTTTTTAATCTCGTTGTTTAGATCTATTTGGGTTGTTAGATTATTTGATAATTACGTTTTCATCTATGAAAAGTTTTGATTTTTTTGGTGAACTTTTTATCTGTTATGTTTAATGGATATCTTGAAAGTTGTAGGCTTTGTAAGCTGAGCTTGTGAGTGACTAGATTGCGTATTCCTTTTCATTTTGTCGTTTCGTAATGAGAGGATTTTTTTTCTGAATTTTAGTTGGAATTCTTAAAACTGTAGCTGGTGTTTCCTCTGCAGTTGATATAATTTCAGCAATCGAATTTGATAATTCCGGAAACCATCTCGCTACTGGGGACCGTGGAGGACGAGTTGTTCTTTTCGAGAAGACCGATACCAATAATGTATGTCCACTTTGCCTCGCAAGCATTTTTCTGAGATGCAAATTTGGACATTTGGTTAAATGTTGTTGCATGCTGTCAATTACAGAGCAGTGGAACCAGGAAAGATCTTGAAGAGACAGATTATCCACTGAGGCACCCGGAGTTTCGTTATAAAACAGAATTTCAGAGTCATGACCCCGAGGTATTTGATTTATTCTGCTTCCTTACGCGCAATATGAGCTATGCCTTCTTCGTCTTCTCATGATCAATCATTGTCTACCAGTTTGATTATCTCAAGAGTTTGGAGATAGAGGAGAAAATTAACAAAATTAGATGGTGCCAAACAGCAAATGGTGCTCTTTTCCTTCTATCAACGAATGATAAAACCATCAAATTTTGGAAGGTGAAGATTTCCTCTATATTTTTTGTTGGTCTTTGAATGACATACTGTTTACGTAGAATATTTTGTTTGCTTTTGGATATTTAGGGTGTACAAAGATAAATCAACTTTCATGGTCAATCCTTGTGAATATTTAAATTTGAAGTTTAAGACTCTATGGGCATTGACATTGTGTTTTGGGTTGCTTATTGTATCTAGATTTTTTGAACATCCTTATTGTAGTAAAGAGTTTCTCTTTAGTTATTTTCTCTCAATAACCTGTTGACATGAGTATGTAGAGGTGATCCATTCCTCTCATTTTCTATTGTGAGAGTTTAAACAGGTTCAAGACAAGAAGATCAAGAAAATTTGTGATATAAATCTCGATCCTTCAAGAACTGTAGGTAATGGTACCATCGCAAGCTCAAGCAATTCAAACATTACAAGTTCCTGCCTTGTGAATGGAGGAATATCTGAAGCGAATAACTCCTTATGTAATGACTTCTCATTGCCACCAGGAGGCATCTCATCGCTGCGTTTACCAGTGGTAGTCATCTTTGAACAATTTGTTTTTTTTTGTGGCGTCCAATAGATCTTTAACATTTAAGTTTCAACACGAACCCAAGTAAAACATGCATCATAGAGCCCATAATTTTTCAAAACATATATCTGGGTGATTTCTTAAACTCACTTGCAGGGTTTGCATTGGCACCAATTTAGTTGATATAACCTCATGTAAAATGATACAATTTGCATCAGTTTACTGTTCATTGGTGCTCTACGTGTGTTTGTAGTACTAGTCTCCTTTGCATTTTCTCGTTCCAGTACCTTATCTACCTCTGATTAGCAATGGATTCTCATGTTCTGCAAGAAATCACTTAATCTTCCTCATTTGTAGATTAATAGTTCAGTTGACGTCTACAGGTAACTAGCCATGAGTCGAGCCCTGTGGCTAGATGTCGAAGAGTATATGCTCATGCTCATGATTATCATATCAATTCAATCTCAAATAATAGGTAGGTTATTCACCCATTCGATATTATCTTACTATCAACTGCATTTTTTCTGCGTGAGAAATTGTACGATATCCAGTCTGATGAATTGGTGGCCTTCCATATTATCGATCCAATTTTCGCCATTCTATTCAATATGACATGTCGTTAATATCAGCTGGAGTCCTAACTTTCATTAATAATGTTCTGCTCCTAATATTTTTCTTGTTCTAAATTTAGTGATGGCGAAACATTTATTTCTGCTGATGATTTGAGAATAAATCTTTGGAATTTGGAGATCAGCAATCAAAGTTTCAACATTGTTGATGTCAAACCGGCAAAAATGGAAGATCTATCTGGTAAGCTGTGATCTACTCTCCTTTCAGTCCCATATTTTCTGTGGTGTGGTGGAATATTTTTAGGTATAGGGGCACCCATATATCAAGCAATTGGATGCTATACCCTTGCGTAATTACTACCGTATTCATTCTTGCAGAGGTTATTACATCAGCAGAATTTCATCCTACCCATTGCAATATGTTAGCCTATAGCAGTTCAAAAGGTTCAATTCGCCTGATTGATCTGCGCCAATCAGCTTTATGTGATTCACATTCCAAATTGTAAGTCTTGAGACTAGCAGTTCTGTTAAGTTTCTTTCCTTTCAAGTTATATATAACTTGTATAAATACCTCAATAACTTCTATACTTCATCAATTTTTTATTGCTCAAATCTCTCGTACAGTAATTTTTTGTGTAAACAAACATCGCATTCCAACATGGGAGATAAGTGTCTAGCATCATATGGTGGCATACTCATAATTATTGAGGGGGATAAAGCTGCATGAGAATAAATAAAAGACAAACACTTTCTTTCATGATATGATAACCTGTGGTATCAGCAAACGCTAACAATCTTTGTTTCTGCAGGTTTGAGGAACCAGAGGCAGCAGGTCCTAAATCATTCTTCACTGAGATAATTGCTTCAGTCTCAGACATCAAATTTGCAAAGGAAGGAAGATATCTACTTAGCCGAGACTACATGACACTTAAGGTCTGTACAGTATTTTCATTTTTTCCATTGGCATTAGATATGATATGCCCTTGAATTTATCGGTGGCTGGTTTGGAATTGTTCGTGGTTGACCTGACTTCATGTGTATGTTTTGCGTGTTAGTTATGGGATATCAACATGGATTCAGGTCCAGTAGCAACTTTCCAGGTCCATGAATATTTGAAACCAAAGGTTAGTTTCCTATACTTCGAGAGAGCTGCATTTGAAGAATTGTGCATAGCTGACTGGCACTCCCTTTACTGTGGCCATTTTTCAGCTCTGCGATTTATATGAAAATGATTCCATCTTTGACAAGTTCGAGTGTTGTATAAGTGGGAATGGATTACGAGCAGCAACAGGTTCTTACAGGTATTCTCTGAAAAGCAGAGCATATTTTTGTTTGGGTTAGTCGCAATTTCAGATGACTAAGATTCCTTGTCTAATGAGTCCTTCGCTTTCATTTTCCATCCAGCAATCTGTTCCGTGTGTTTGGTGTTTCTCCGGGAAGTACTGAGAATGCAACCTTAGAAGCAAGCAGAAACCCAATGAGGTAAACTTGATAAAGCCATTAAGAGCATATCTGTCCTCTTCTGTATCTTTTCAATGGTGATGACATGGAATGTGTGTTGTACATTATAATAGGAGGCATGTCCCAATTCCCTCGAGGCCATCCAGAGCACTAAGTAGTATAACGCGTGTTGTAAGTAGAGGTCAGCGTCTCTCTCCTTTCTCATTTAAGCCTTCTAAGCCCTTTCAGAAATTGGCATGGAATGAGTAAGTACTAGTAACATGGTAAAACAGGATCAGAGAGTCCCGCAGTAGATGGAAATAGCAACGCACTTGATTACACCACGAAGTTGCTACATCTTGCTTGGCATCCAACAGAGAACTCAATTGCTTGTGCTGCTGCAAATAGCTTGTACATGTACTATGCTTAACTCTACACCCAGCAAAAAAGAGGCTCAAGACTCTGCTTTATCTAGGTTCCTTATAATGATTGATGAGGATTTGCTATATACATCATCATTGTCACTCGTACATGACCTGTTCTTTGATCACCTAAGCTCTGTCATCATCATCATGGATCTTCCGGGAGGCAAAGAAGTGAAAACCAAACACTTTTTTCTCTTTCAATTTTTTTTTCTCTTTAAGTGTAGAATTTCACTTGTGCACTTGGAAACTACCATACAGGCCAAGAAAAGAAAAAAGAAAATCCGATTGGAAGAAATCGTGATTTAAGTAATGCTAATCTCATAAACACTTTGGATGGATATAGATTAGATTTTATTATCTTTTCTGGTCTTGTGTTAAAAAATCTTGTTTTATTGATTCTTTTGTTAAATTTGTTTCTACTTTCTTGAGTTATTAAAATAATACATTTCATTTACTTATTTTGTTTTCTTCTTACTTTTTATTTCATTTTGGTGTTCATGTATAAAAATTCATTTCAACAAACAAAGTGAATAAGACCTAAACATAAGTGTATGGTTTAGTGGTTTGTATTGAATGATTTGGAAGTTTCTCACATAAGTCAATGCTATATGGAGAGATAAGTTTCATCATTAACGTTGTCGTAGGTGGTTTATTTTTTGTCTCATAATTAGTAATATATTATTATTTTTGAAATAATTTAATTTATTTTTTTCTTTTCCAGAATAGTTCAATAAAAAAAAACATTCATATAGATACAAGTTCTCGCCGAGGACATATGGTCCAGTGGTATAGTCACTTTACAAATTTTCAAGGCACCAGAGATCGAACCTGTTACCTGCAGTAGTAGCAGTGAGATTTAAAAACCAGTAAGCTAGTTGACAAAAAAAAAAGATATAAATTCTTATTCGAGGAAAATAAGAAACCCATTTTCTTTCTTTAGAACCTTATCACCCTCTCTCATATTCTTCTATTTCTTTTGTTTTTTTTATTTTAATTCTAAGAGACTCTATTTTTTTTAACCAGTGGACATACTCTTACACTTCAAATCTCAAAAAAAGTTGTTCTTGGTGCTAAGATTTAATCTAAGTCGTCCAATTGTCATGCTAAAGAGCCACAAACCAAAGCCGTGGAAATGACGTCCGGACCGGAATACAAAAACCAGTCAGAGAAAACGGAAGTCGGCAGCTTAACGTGACGACAGAAGTTTGGACAGTTGTGTGGTGATGGTTCAATGAACCATAGTATAGCAAAAGTACAAAACTGACGGTGCTGATTCTATGTTCCAATGTGGGGTTCCAATTGTCATGATTCTGTTTTTTTCCTTTTTCGTTTTTTCATGATCCAAATAAAATAAACAAACTTTGCTTGTCAATCACGCTAACTCAAAAGCCTTTGTGGTTCAACGTATCATAGCTATTGAATTTTCAATGTAAATCATCTTTAATTTACACTTTTGGACAAAACAAAAATGCTTAGATAACGACATGTCATGATAACTAAATCACGTTTATTATTGTGTGTAATGTTTTATGACCTTAACAAATTTTAGTGACTGACGCTAATTTTTATAGTTAAAAACTTCCAAGTGTTTTCAACTACTATTAGTCGTTGATTACTATAATTAATTGCCAATACTTATTGTTGAGCTAACAGCTTTTAACATGATTAATAAATGTCATATCAGCTAAAACAATTTTTGTATGAACTCTTCAATAATTCTGTGAAAGATCTCAAAATCCATGAAACTAATATACACAATGAAATGGAACTTTGGTCCGTCTTCTCTTGCTACCTAGAAAAGAGTTTTTTTTCTTTATTTCTTTTTTTTTTAATGTAATTTTTCATGTTCTAAATCATAAATTTGATTTTCTCACACATTTGTTGTAAAGGATAAGTTTGCGAGTTTCAGATATTTATAATCTTTGAAATTCATCCTCGTCTTTATAATAAAAATATAAGTTGATAAAAAATACACAATAATATATATGTAGTCAAATAGTTAAGTATCATTTTATCTACATCTTTTACTAAAGTTCGACTTAAAAATGTTGTGTTTATCACATATGATATTTGATATATAGTAATTTGTAATTGAATTATATATCAAATTTTATCAATCAAATCAAACTTAGATATTTATTTATCCAGATTTGTCACTAAAA
>JAKUCM010001118.1:0-45177 GCA_023374145.1 Lepidium sativum | reverse complement strand
ATCAACAAAACCAACGAAACAACAAAGAATGCTGATTGTGGAGAAGAAATCAAGAAGACGCAATGAGAAATGAACCAAAATCAAGTTGCTACAAAATGTGAAGAAACTCCAGATCCTTCAAAAGCACATTTAATGAGTTTTAGTCTCCTACTCCGATTAGAAATGAAAATGTTAAGGAAATGCAACAGTTAAAAATGTCTCCTTTTTCCTTTTCTTGTTCTCCGAGTGAGAAGAGAGCGATCCAAAATAAAATAAAATATTATTTCGTTGACAAAAGAAGAAGTTTATAATCAAAGTGTAGCCGACCAAAATTAAAGTGTACTTTTAAAGTAAAGTGTTCATTGGAAGATGGGTTTGATGCTATTTGATCTGAAGTCTTTTGGGTTCGATCTCAAGGTCGATGAATGGATGATGCATAACCTCTCGAATAGAAAGCTCATGTCTGAAGCTCGGATTGATGAAAACAGTTAGATGCTATGTTTTGAATTTACCTCAAATGTGTCCACTACTTTAAAACAGTCACAAAAATATTAGCTTGTCTGACTTTAAATTCCATAACTTCCCAACAAATTTAATTACGGAGTTGTTCTAGATTCATATATATAAACACCACACCAAAATCTTCTAAAGACCAAGCCTCATATTGAATTATTTGCTAAAAAGAAATAAAATGGTTACTCTGAAACCTTTACTTGTAAACTACTTCTTTGCATTTGTGTTCTTATGCTTTGTGTTCTCAGCTAATGCGGCTACATTTACAGTAAAGAATAATTGTCCATACGTTGTTTGGGCTGCTGGGACACTTGGAGGTGGACAACGACTCGAAACAGGCGGTACATGGGTTGTGAGTGCTGATCCAGGTACTGTTGAAGCTCAGATTTGGGGTCGTACTGGCTGCAATTTCGACGACTCTGGCAAAGGTAGATGCCAGACTGGAGACTGTAATGGTCTTCTCCAGTGCACTTCTTATGGACAACCACCAAACACTTTGGCTGAGTATGCACTCAAACAATACGAAGATCAAGATTTCTTCGATATATCATTAATCGATGGATTTAATATTCCAATGGAGTTTAGTTCTTCTACTAGAAATTGTAAAGTCATAAGGTAAGTCTATATATTTGCTTGCAACATTAACTATATATATTTATTGTCATGTAATGATATAGTATATATTTAGGTGTACGGCTGATATAAATGGAGACTGTCTTGCGGAACTAAGAAAGGATGGTGGTTGCAATGGACCATGTCCGATGTTCAAAAAAGAAGAAGATTGTTGCAACGTCGCTTTTGCTTTCTTTTCCTCTGGCTACTAAGATGTTTCAGTTCGCCAGGTTGTCTCTTGGCTGCCCATGGATTCAGCAGCTGTGTGGACCAACTCCACTCTCGAGTTTTTTCAAGCAACATTGTCTAGATGTCTATACTTACCCTAATGATGGTCAAACCGGCCAGCTCGTTTGTCCCACTGGAAACAATTATAATGTCATTTTCTGTCCGTAAAATGACGATTTGCGGTTTACTTTCTTAAGTCAAGGTCAAGCCAAGCCAGAATAAGAGTCATCAGGAGTGGTTGTAATGTAATGTCTTTAAGAAGTATGCAAACTATGTATCTCATAGATACCTCATAAAATATCCCATACTTAGTATTTGTACTATAAATAACAAGGCTTGTGAAAAGTTGTATGACTTGGTATCCAAGTTGGAGTTAGTAAGTTGAGTCCAAGAGTCTCTTGTAATATCTCTTGAGTGGTTAGACATAAATATGTGGCACTATTTCTATTACCAAGTAACACATGATAATTATACCTAAAACTATATACATGTACTAATTAATTTATAGGAGGAAGCCAATAAAAAAAACAAAACCAATTCAATGAAGGCACATTTAACAATTCTAAACAACAGGTGAAGTAACATAGCTACAAAAGTACAAGATAAACATAAGAGAGATTGAACAAAACAAAACAAAGTATAGAAAAATATGCAATACGGATGAGAAAGTGCAGTTGTAACATGAAATGGAATTCAAGTTTAAAAATCAACCTAAGTGAAAAAGGAAAACAGAAATTCCAAAAGCAATTTCAATTGGAGCCTCCAAACATCTTGGAGCATGATATTAGGGATTATTCGACTTGAAAAAAAGACTCAAAATAGTCTAACTATGGACTTTGAAGAGAGAATTATCAGTCTCTAAATTTCAAGTTCATGGTACATAGAAAAATTATAATCCTACATCTGGTCTTGGCTGAGTTTTCCCATAATGGGATAATTAAACAATATTTTTAGGGATTAAAGACATATTAAAACTTATTACCACTTCACTCTCGGTAATGATAGATATATATGGGTTATGAAAACTATTATTGCTAGAATGATACTATATTGCAAGACCTTTGAATCAGATAGTGCAAATGTATTCACAGTAATAGAGTCACCCGAAAAAAAAATCTCACTTTTTCCAATTATCTTTATCATAAGATGAGCTTTTGCCGAGATTCTTTTCTTAATTTTTCGTTTTTGTGTAATTTCTCAAAGAATTCCAAACTTAAAAAAGACTGGTTAGCACAAAATTATGATTTTTTGTTTTTTTTATGACAATTTTCGTCCTTTACATTAGGCAACTAATCTCGGGATAATATTTTAAATTTAATGTATGATTACAAAAAAAAAATGTATTGGGAGAAAGAGTGTATAGGAAAAAATAACGGCAAATTAAAAAATATGAGTTTCCCAGTACAATTTTTATATTATTCGAACTCCGGTAAACCTATGCACTTCTTCATACAAATTTTTTAATATAATATATAAATAAATTCACTTAAATAATATAAATAATTGATACTAAAAATTAATCTAAAGAGTTAAATATAAGTTTTATTAATTTTATTTCAATAAAATGTTTACCAAATTTTCATAATTTATATATAACAATAATATATATATATATATATAGATGATCATTTTAATTAATGCGGATATAAATATTGTATGTTTATTGTAAAGCACGAGCTATTATTTACTATATAGTAGATTAAATTTTTATTTAAGTACACATATATTAATATACATTTTCAAATAAAAATAACATGAGATAAGAATTAATAAATATCCTAAATCATTATATATAAATATATATGCTCACTTTCACACATTTTGTTTTAATATATTCAAAAATTGTACCTCATGTAGGACACAAATAATCTTTTACGTTAACGAATTTGTCTATTGGAGTGATTAACCTGCGTAGTGATCCACTATGAGCTATATCTCAGACGATTTAAGAGTATTCCAATAGATAAATCTTCTTTTAAAGGGAGAAAATCCTTATAATAAGGATTTAAAGATAGTAAATTCCAATAATGATATTAATAAATGGTCAAAATCAAATTTTCAAGATCTTTTTATATGAGAATGTTGTAAAAGTAAGATATTTGGGTTAGATATTGATCTAACCGTTGATGATAGATCGATGTAATCTGATGAATGATTAAGATTATCATATCAAGATTTTCTAAAATATTTTGGATAAGATATTGATCTAACCGTTGATGATAGATCGATGTAATCTGATGAATGATTAAGATTATCATCTCGAGATTTCCTTATCTTCTTAGATAGTACTATTCCTATCTATAAAAATACATATATCAACCAAACAAAAATATCACAACATCTGAAACTCCATGAATCATCGATTTCTTCTTTCACTTTACTATTTCTTCCGTTACCAATCTTTAAATAAATGTTCGATATCTTCATTATGAATTGTTTTGAGTTTTGACTATAAATTGATTTGTGAAAAAATATATATAAAGGAGAGATCTTCACTCCTAAAATATTATCGATATTTTAATCTATTTTCACCATTTTTTAAAGATTATCGAGAGCATCAATTTTTTTATTATGTGTTAGATTTGAGAGTGAAAAATTAATCTTAGGGTTATCATGCCTTTATATTCAACTTAGAGTAGACATAGAATTTCACTCAAACACAAAATAAAAGTCTATTACGAGTGTGTGATTTTAATTTCAGTTTTTTGGCCTTATTTCTTTGGCTATTCCAACATGAAAAAGTACCAAGAGGAGTTCAAGGATATTATAAAGAAGAGCAGATTTTAAAACTCATTATGGTATCTCATGTGCCCAAAAGTAAGTATTCATTCTACGTGTCACCTAAAATTACTTTTGATCATGCATGCTAATCCTCTTACCGAGATTGACAAAATCTTGGACTTTGAATTGCGTCCTACAGCATCTGTCGAACCCAATTCTGATAATGGGGAACCAAATGTTGTTTTTGTGAAACAATATCTTGTGAAGTGGAAGGGTATATCTTACCTTCACGACATTTGGTAATTTCTACCATCTTATCATTTTATGTTTGAACATGCTAGTTACTGTTATTATGTTCCCTATGGTTTTGTTGTAAATCTCTTGCCTCTGTGCATTTGCTTGTCCGATGACAAGTGACATGTAAATTGTTCCGTCTATATTTATAGGGTGCATGAGCAGGAATTTGAGAAGGGTTACAAATTCAATCCTCTTCTAAAAACAAGAGTGAACAAATTTCACTCGAAGATGGAGTTAGAGAGAAAAGAAGAAGATGAAATTGTTGCCATTCGTCCGGAGTGGACTACTGTTAACCGGATTATTGCTTACCGGTAAACTGATGGAAATCTTTTAACTTATGTTTCGAAAGTGTGACAAATATGTGGATTTTCTTGATAGATTTTGTTTATTTTACGATGATTCAGGGAAGAAGGTGATGTGAAGGAGTATCTCGTGAAATACAAAGAACTTACTTATGATGAAAGTTATTGGGAAGTTAAATCAGATATCTCTTATAATTCTGCTTTAAATCCTCTCCTTCTTGTCCTCCAAAAATAATAGAAAGACAAGCAAAACGGTGGATCTCTGTTACGAAGTTAAGAACATTGCTTTTAAGGAATCCGAATATGTGGACGTCTTCAACACTCACTCAAAAACAGATTGTTTTGTGCAGTATATGTTTCAAAGGATTCCTAGACTTATTAGTCGACTTCTAATGTTTCGATAATTGAATTCTCTTATCATGAATGTTACAAGGAAAATATTGAGTTTCTATTATAAGTTTGTAAGCAAATAATTATATTGTTCTTGAATTCCAATTGTACATAATCTACAAACCCTTGAGATTCAAAAATCTTGGGTTGTTAAGAAAGCTCTTGTTAGTAGTTGACTTCGCCTCGGGCCAATTAACGAACTATTTAATCTATTGAAACAAATAGATTAGAAAATTGATTTTGAAATTTTGGTTAACTATTCTATGAAAAAAATATGTACTCTATAGCTAATATTTTGTCTGCAACTTGTTTTTCTATATGATTATAGTAAACTTTTATGTATGTTTTTATTTAGGGATATTTAATTGAACTCGCCTATAATATTATTTAATGTTAGTACGTACTGTGTGCAATTTCGACAACTCCGGCAAAGGTAGTTGCGAGACTGGAGACTGTAATGGTCTTCTCCAGTGCACTTCTTAAGGACTCAAACAGTTGACCAAATTTTCTCAAACACTTTGGCTGAGTATGCACTCAAACAATACGCAGATCAAGATTACTTCGATATATCTGTAATCTATGGATTCTAGAATGACGCCAATAAAATACCAAACCAATTAAATTAAGGTACACTAACAATTCTGAACAACAGGTGAAGTAACATAGCTACAAAAGTACAAGATAAACATAAGAGAGAATGAACAAAACAAAACAAAGTACAGAAAAATATGCAACACGGATGAGAAGTAAGTGCAGTTGTAACATGCAAATCCGCCTTGCCTATAATATATAAATGGAATTCAAGTTTTATAATCAACCTAAGTGAAAATGGAAAACAGAAATTCCAAAGGCAATTTCCGGTCTTAACCTGAATTCCAATTGTAAACTTTGACAAGATACCTCCCCAAGATGACCTGAGAACATATGTTGAAGCAGAGGAAACTCGTCTCTTTCTTTTTTGTAACTTCAGATAGATCCCAAGATTTTTTACTTCATGATTTTAGTATTTTCTGATCAGCGATAATGGAACATCCTGCAACAACAACTGCACATTTATAAGATTCTACATGAGTTTGTTCCTTTCATTTTTCTCTATCCATCCCAGTGATTTACTTTCCGTTGCTTCTAGGTAATATGATTTGCCATTCTATTGGCTTGGATCATGCCCATGGGTTCGTAAAGAGGAGAGGAAACTCAAGAAAGCTTACCTAGATGAACTCAGAAGGGAGCCTCCAATGATTCATCCCAAACCTCAGCACTTCCATTGGATGCATCTTCAACATCTTCTTCCATTGAAAGTCTAATGTATTCTCTATGCGCAAATCGGTCCCAGTCTGTCAATGTTGGGTTTTCACGCTCCTGTTTCCATTTGACATTCAAAAAAGTTATAAGATGCCCATCCCCAAAACCAGCAAGCTTAAATATTGTAGAAGAATTACCTGACGAATGAGGAACGGATCCCGTGTTTCAAATGCCATAAATTTATTAAGATTGAAAAGGATGTTGAATACGTTTCCAGAAAGTTTGGATCCCTTCAGGTCATGCAGGGTTACATAGCTTTCATTCTATGGATTCAACAAAAAACAAAGTCAGAAAGAAAAAAAAAATAGCCCAGAAACATAAACTACTTCTCCCAACGTCCTATATTATCCGTTAGAATAGAAGAGTTTCAGCATTTAAATATTCCACATATTTTGTTCAACCTCTGGGCCGATCATATCTATTATCTGACATAATATATCCTCAAATAGAACAGCCTCTTGCGCCATGCACTCCATTCGATGCAACTGCTCCTCGTAAAAGAATTGCATCTCATTTCGCGTAAGGATCCCATTTCCATCCAAGTCTATGCACTTGAACCTAGTCCAGTACATTATCGTGTCAAATAAAAAATATTCAAAATCCCATCTATCAGCCACCTTTGGATCCTTATGTCACGGCTTACCAATATTCTAGGCTAGGCTCTGATGATTTATCTTCTTCTGCAAGTATGAAATAGACGAAATCCTCATACCCCATTTTCCCTTCAACTTTGCTAGTGAATTTCCTAGCAACCTGTATAGAAATCAAATCAGTGCATCCATGATTACAGTCATCTTATGAGAACGAATAACTTGGACCGAGAAGGACAGAAGTCTAAGGGAAGCATGCACTAAAAATGATGCTAATAGATCAAGATTTTTTAGACGAAACCTGGGAGAATATTCTGTCGACGATCCGGTATGTAAGAGCATGGTTTCCATATTTCATAAGGTTTTCTTTGTCAATCAGAAAATCGTGATCTGTATCCAGCTCCCAGAACTTGCAGTATATGACATAAAAATGCTCATATGAGAAGTACCTAGTTGATCAATGTACATAGAAAAGTGTTGGTGACACAAAACTACAATTTGCAGATCCTCGCAACTAAAGATTGATTCAATATTAAAAACAATACAACGAACTTGTTTTGCCAGTACCTCAACACTTTGTTGATATCTTCTTCTTCGTCAGCATGAAGCATAGCATCAATTAAGTTTCCTCGTTTAAGCTCCCTAAATGAAAGACGACCATTTCCAGATCTATTTATGTAGTAAAATATTCTGTAGGTAACAGTTTCAGCTGGGACATTAAAACAGAACCGGTATCAGAAAACTGCATTCTTGAGAAGAAAACTTTGTATGACCACTATCTTTAACAAAAGGAGCAAATGAAAAAGAGAATGTGGAAACCAGACATGGTAAACAAAGAAAGCGAATTTCTGACTAACACATGAAACACAATTAAAAAAAAAAAGTAACAAATTAAAACATATCACCCCCTTATTTGAATGAATATCATAGACCTATCTATCAGAAACACCAGAAAAAATGAACGTGTTCTTGATGGAGGATAATCCACGTCATGCTTGCCAGCTATGCGGAATTGACAGTTACCATAAGATGTCTAATAAAACAAAGGAATATTGCTACACACATATGTAATATTTGCTCACATATTACATATGCAAACTTGTCAGAGTCTTACACAATACTGCTACATTCACATGGATGCTTCAATAATCAAAATTATCTTACGTATCTAGTAATGATATTAATGGGACTCACCATTCTTCAGCTCTATATACGACTTTATACAGTACCCAGACTCACTCTTCCTAACTACAACAGTAGCAACTACACGAAACTCCAGCTCAATTTCCCTAAACTAACACCATAACTTAAGGAATATTCAGGAGTGGGAAGCCAAGGTGAACTGAAATAAGACACTAAAATGTATCTGATGTTGAGACCTAACCATATCTTTCTTGGAATTCAGGTGTGCCTTGCAAAAACTCTAGCCCAGGATGGGTCGCCAAGAGTTCTTTAAGTAGTGCCTTGAAATCATCCTGCCAGAGTAAACGAAAGCTGAGAACAAAATTGCAAACAGAAGAGAAAGGAGGTTGGAGAAAGAAATTCATTACCACAGAAAAAGCCATCAAAAGAAAATTACCTTCACAAAAAAATTCTGATTTTGCTGCTTTAATATCTTAAATATTTGGGTCGTTGTGTCCATTATCAACATGTTCCCATTTATCCAGTAATCAATAAATGCTTCTCTGCATCAACAGGACAAAAAACTGTAAAAGACTGTATGGGTCATACAGTATTGTGATCAACAAAGTCATGAAAGCGCAGCTTATATCGGATTCTACCACGCAAAAAGCATAGAAACACATACCTAGTAACAAAACCTGTATTATTGACATCGATCTTCCGAAAAAGTGATGTGGAGAAGAAAGATGGGAGCTTGCAGATTTCTCTGGTGACTAATTTGAATTCTGTGTATTAAAAAGGTATAAAGTTAACAAGGCATTCCGTATTTGCCACTTCAAATATTAGAAAATTCACGACTTCTCACCTTGTATCTGCAGTCCATCCATGTGGCCGTAGAAAAAGTGGTTGACTCTAAACATACATTGCTCTTTGATCTCGCTTGAAGGTGGGCGACCATTTTGAAAATAAAACTACAACCATTTCAACATACACCATAAATACATTACTCTGCTAAAACATGAAAAAAGAAAAATGAGAAAATTTGCAATGGCAATTAACCTGAGGTATGGACTCTTTAACAGGCTCGTTAAGTACTTTTAACGGAGAACCTAAATTAGAAGGAGCCCTCTGTTTCATCGTACGTGGTGAACCGCAACTTCTCGGTGAAAGAGGAGGGGCACTTCCCGCAGGAAACATGGAAGGTAGAGAATTGCTAGTGCCAGGATTTGAACCAGAAGCACTTCCAGGAACATTCAAAGGAGCTCCAGCCATTGCATCATGAAGCAATGATGCAACCTACAGATTACGCAGAAAGTGGAATTATAATCCACACTTTGGATTTCACTGAATGACTGTTCACACTTTATGAGAAGCATAATGCATGAAGTAAAAAAAACCAATAAAACACAACAAAATTTGTCTAAAGGAAGTAACCACATCCTCAATTATTCAGTGTATATTCCCAGGCAATCATGGAACAGTATCCACAAAGTCATTTGACTAGCAGATCCATCAAATACAATTTCTAGTGGCCATATCGAATAGACTCCAAAATCAACGGCACTACAGATTCGAAAACGAATCAAATACCTGTCGATGAGCTTCAGGGAGAGAAAGCCACTGGTCGAAGAGCTTCTGTGTGAATTCGGGTCTCGATTTGAGAACAAAGGAAGACATCTCCTGAAGCTGCAACAAATCAGCATCTAAACACGCCATGTCTCCGGATATAACAGTATCCACCATAACTCAATTTCCACGTATTCTGAATCAAATCAATCGCATCAACACCGGAAGGAGTAAAGAAGAAAGAGTGTGTGGTTTTTGAAGTGGAGGAGGAAATCGGAAGAGGGGAAAACCAGAGATTAACCAAATCGGAGCAGAGAAAAGTGTGAAGAAACAAACCCTAGATCTTAAAGAAGAGAAAGAATCAGGTTCCAATAAATTTTCTCCGATTTAGAAATAAGGGTGCGGAAAAGAGATTGGGTCTCGAGAAAGTGAGGGAAATTGTAAGATTTTTTTTTCGACATTTACAAAAATAAAATATTTATAAATGCGTTTGCAAAATTTAGACTGTGTGGTCGGAAAATAATGAAATTGTGTTATTTGATTCGCCTCATTTTTATTATCTTTAATAAACTATAAGGTTGATTTCTTGTTTAAATTTCATTTATTGATGTATATAAAAGTCGTAGTTTGAGTGAGTTTGCTTATGATGATATCTGAATATTAAATTAAGTAAAAAGTTTTCTGGAAAGGTATTTTACAGTTGATTTTTAAGAAATTAACTTTACATATTTACATTCGTAGATCAATATTTCTTGATATATTTACTAAAATATATTCATGTTACATTTATAAATATTTTATCGTTATTTCTTGATGTTTATTACATTTCACATCCTTCTATTGTTTTGATATTCAATATAATTATACTGTATACAATGCATTAAAATCAGATGAAATCGTCCCATGTTTTGTGGTCGAGTTATGGAAGACGAATTTAAAACATGATATTTAAAATTTGAAATGAAATTGACTCGAAAAAGAGGAACCAAACCTGACAAAATATTCGAATGAATACTATATATATATATATATTTATAAAAATCAAACACAAACCAAAATCGAATCAAAAACCAAATGGGTAGTCAAAATATTTTTATTAAATTTACCATTTTTTAGACTTATTTCTAAAAAATTTATATAAATTTATATATATATATAGCTAAACTCGAATCTGATATATATTCGAATCAAACCTGACCCAGAAAATAAAAATATTCGAATGAATCCTAAATCAATAAAACCAAAAATCCGAAATAAAAAAAAAACTTGATCCAAACCCGAACATATACTTAAATAATCATACTTACTCACAAGTTTAATTTCTCCCTTACCCAAAATAAAGTCACATTTTTTAGATATTTCTTATACAGATATATATGTAATATCATATTCGAATACTTCAAGACAAAGTTTATCGGTGGATGTAACTCCCCGAAAAGATAGTCTAGAGGGAAATTGTTGATAACAGAATCTCGACCAGACCCATGTACACTAATGGGCTCCTACATGACTTTCGTAAATGGTCTTTGGTCAAATGGCCAAATTTAAAATATGAGATCCTTGAGTCTTCTGGTTAGAGATATTCTTGTTTTCAACAAGACGATTTTTTTTACTTGAGTAGAAATCAGTAGACCGAAATCAGTTTTTTCCAAACTTGTTTCTTAATGGAGAGAATATTACCAATCTCTTCTTCATGGAGAATAGTTCTAAAAGCTCAATTCCAATTCCAAGTGAATCAAGAGCTTTGCATATGTATCCGTTTTGGCACTAGTTTCAGGGTAGTCCTGCAACATAGCTGTCAACATGAGCGAAGCCAAATCTTTGCAGAGAATTCTTTTTCCATTTTTTTCTTTTCCAACTTAGAAAACTGTTTATAGGAAATAATATTAGATAGCTTATAAACGCATACACATGTATATGATATTGATACTCATACAATAATAATTGCATATGCTTGGCCTATAATATAGCATTCATAGGACTAGAATAAGCATGGACGGTGGATAAAATAAAAAGGTTTAAGCTGTTTGGGCCAAAAATTGAGTCTTGCAACAAACAAACAAAAATTGAACACTCTAATTTTTTTTTTTTGTCAACTAGACTATAAAAGTCCGATCTTTAGTATTTTGAAATTTTGTAAACTGACACTACTACTAAACCATTTAGATTTTCTAATGAGTTTTTTAGTGAAAAATACTAATAAAATAATAAAAATGAAGAAATAGAGAAAAAAGGTTGCTTAAATAAAAAACTCAAAATTGAGTTTCTTGCCTGAATAGAAATTATTATTTTTTAAAATAAATTAAAAATATTAATATTATAATATAATAAGGGTTTTTTAGAAACCCTCGATAATCCTGCTCTTATATTCGATACTGAACATCTTCATTAATTGTATGAAATTATAATCATAGATTTAATTCGACAAAATAAAAATAATAATTTGCATATGATTAGTATGGATTATTAGTCAAAGCTTTGGGAATTGGGGTAAGTATTTTTGTTCTAAGAACGTACCAACCAAATTTAAGTTTACAAACAAAAAAATCATTAACTTGTTGGTTTTGTTTCGAAACAAATTATTTCATTATTCATTAGAAGATTCTTAATATAGCCTATCTTAGAAGATCCTAACAAGTTACAAGATTTACTCTTTCAATAATTATAACGTTTTGTTCCATCTTTTCTTTCAAATATAACTAATTTCCAAATCCAAAAAATTTCGAATTCAATATTTGAATCTATTTCACCATTATTGTACCCTAAATAAATATTTCGGCACGAGTTAAATAATTTGGTATTTTCATATGCCATAATAGCAAACAAAATTGGACCCCTAACGATAAAGCCTCTTAACAATTTACACACACAAAAAAAAAACAATTCACGTCAACTAAATCCTAGTAATTCACAAATAATATTAAATTAAAAACTTTTCAACTTAATAATAAATTCATAAATCATGAAATAATTTAGATTATTCCCTAATAAAGTAAGAAAATTAACAGAGAGGCAAAATCCTAATCGGAGTTGGAAAAATTAGAATAACGAGTGGTGTTGCTCTGTTCTGCTTCCTCTTCATCGTCATTCATCATCTCTCTCTGTCTTTCTCTCTCTCTCTCTCTATATATACACCAATTACTCTCCCCTCTTTCTTATATTTATCGCTTCCTTCTTCACCTCTTCTTTTGCTCTGCATTATCTCTTCTTCACCGTCTCTCAAGCTTTCTCAGGTAAAGATCCAATCCTGGTTTTCTCCTAAATTCCTTATTTCTCATTCTCCTAAATGCCCTCTATAGTTTAGGGTTTTTATTTCGGGTTTTTTAACAATTGGGTTGTTTGGGCATTGAATTTTGTTTGAGATTGTGAATTTTTGTGTTTCTGGGTATGGTTCCAATCTTCGCTATGATAAAAGGTCCTTTTTTTATAATGGAATTTATCAGAAGAAACAGTTTTGTCGGCTTAATGTGGCGAATTTCTGAATCAGTTTTGTGTACATGTTAAATTTTGAGATTTCTTACACTTACTCAGAGCCCTTTTGCTTGAGATCTTATTGTTGTGTGATTTGAGATTATATATTTAGATTTGTTGGAGAAAATGTTGATTTCAGTTTAGGTTGAATTGTTTTCATATGATGCTTTCAGAGATTCACAAAAAAAAAAAAAAAGTACACTTTCCAGATCAGTGAAACAAATCCTGGTAATAGCGACATTGTTTGTGTTGGAATTTCATTACCGACAAGTGAAATTCAATTATGTTTTGCTGATTGATTTGTGCTTTTGTTGCTGTAGAATGGGAACTACCAATGGAACTGACTATGGTGCCTACACATACAAGGAGCTTGAGAGAGAGCCTTACTGGCCTTCTGAGAAGCTCAAGATCTCTATTACCGGTGCTGGAGGTTTTATTGCGTCCCACATTGCTCGCCGTTTGAAGAGTGAAGGGCATTACGTGATTGCTTCTGACTGGAAGAAGAATGAGCACATGACTGAAGACATGTTCTGCAATGAATTCCATCTTGTTGATCTCAGGGTCATGGAAAATTGTCTCAAGGTCACTGAAGGAGTTGATCATGTTTTTAACTTAGCTGCTGATATGGGTGGTATGGGTTTCATCCAGTCCAACCACTCTGTTATCATGTATAACAACACCATGATCAGCTTTAATATGATCGAGGCAGCTAGGATCAATGGGATTAAGAGGTCAGATTGTGTTTCTTCGGTTTTTCGAGCTGCCGGTTTCTTTTTCTTATATAAAGGAGTTAAAAAGATTGAACTTTTTGTTTTTCTTGTATGTGTGTTTCAGGTTCTTTTATGCTTCTAGTGCGTGTATCTATCCTGAATTTAAGCAGCTGGAAACTACTAATGTGAGCCTGAAGGAGTCAGATGCTTGGCCTGCAGAGGTTTGTGTCACCCTGATAATTATCGTTTATATATGTTCTTGCAAAAAAGATACCGAGTTTTATCTTAATCTCTAATGTTATATAGCCTCAAGATGCCTATGGTTTGGAGAAACTTGCAACGGAGGAGTTGTGCAAGCATTACAACAAAGATTTTGGAATTGAGTGCCGCATTGGAAGATTCCACAACATTTACGGTCCTTTTGGAACATGGAAAGGTAATCAAACAAATAAATAAACAGTCTCCAGACGCTTGTGCCAGTTAGTAATGTATCACTGGCTGTAATGTTTTTTATACACATGATTTACTTCAGGTGGAAGGGAAAAGGCACCAGCTGCTTTCTGCAGAAAGGCTCTTACTTCCACAGATAAGTTCGAGATGTGGGGAGATGGGCTCCAAACCCGTTCTTTTACCTTCATCGATGAATGTGTTGAAGGTGTACTCAGGTGAGGGCATTAGCTCCAAATTAGAAATTTTGATATTCGTTACTTTCACTTGACTGTCTGAATTTATTTTTCCTCATGTTTGTTTTTAGGTTGACAAAATCAGATTTCCGTGAACCAGTGAACATTGGAAGCGATGAGATGGTGAGTATGAATGAGATGGCTGAGATGGTTCTCAGCTTTGAAGAGAAGAAGCTTCCAATTCACCACATTCCAGGCCCAGAAGGTGTTCGTGGCCGTAACTCAGACAACAATCTGATCAAAGAAAAGCTTGGTTGGGCTCCAACAATGAGATTGAAGGTACCAACATCATTACTTAAGTAGCTCAGAAATGAGAATTTGATTCTCAGCAGTAATGACTAACTTTGTGTGATCATAATGGTTAAACAGGAGGGGCTTAGGATAACCTACATCTGGATAAAGGAACAGATCGAGAAAGAGAAAGCAAAAGGAGGCGATCTGTCGCTTTATGGGACATCAAAGGTGGTTGGTACTCAAGCACCAGTTCAGCTTGGCTCACTCCGTGCGGCTGATGGTAAAGAGTGAATGACTCAAGCTCAAGTATGTTTAGATATATGTTCTTTGAGGTAGTTTCCTAAGAAAAAAGCAATAAGTGTTTTGGATTTGGGTTTCCCTCTCTTCTCCCTAATCTTTCTGTGGTAAACCCTAAATTCTTGTTTATTTTTTAGTTGAAAAAGCTTGCATTGTTTACTCAATTTTACCATTACTTTTTGTGGTCCTGTCACAGTATGAATGTTCATTTCGTCATCAACTTGATGTTCTGGTCCTTGTCATGGACCAGTAACTAGTGGTTTGAGATTTTTTTGTTTTGTCTTAGCAAAGGTCTCGATCAAATCTCTTTTACGCACTTCTAGGGCTTAGGGATCAGTCACTTGTTATCCCAGCTTCGGCCAAAATTGTCACGTTATTATCTTCTCTTGGATAATTCGAATATTTACAATAAATAGCAAATGGTAACTAGATATAATTCTTATTCAAAAAATAGCTTCATCGGAAAAAATATATTTGATCATGTGGTTAGATGTCATCTATGCTGTCTTCTTTATCGGAGTTCAACTCCAAGACATTATTGTTTTCCTATTTGAGTTCCGAGTTCTCATCTAGATTGGCTTCAAGTGATATTGGTAGGATTAGAGGTTTATCGATCCAATTGTTACAAAAAATAAATAGTTTCATCAATAAGCTATTTGCTATACTCATAAAATAATATATATCATTTATACTTCAAATCCGAATTGTGCCTATTCATATAGCCAGTGATAATGATTTTGTCATATGTGACTGAAATTCTCAAATATACAAAAATAAATGTGGCTGATTATGTCAATCTCACTCTCTTTTAGTTAACAATCAAGTTAAGCAGAAGAATAAACCGGTGTGGTTTCGAGCAACTCTTCAAATTTACTTAGTATATTCTTTACAGCATCCATAAACCCCTCATCACTGGATGCATCAGCAGTTTCTGTATACAATATATAAATGTAAAGTGATAACGGGTTTCAACCAGGGATTATATTAAGACATGACCGGTCATTAAGTTAGAATCTAGTTTGTGATGAGTGTGAGAGAGGCATACTTAAAAAGATCAAACTTTTGTTGACATAAGAACTGGTTTGGTTTGGTTTGTTTTGTTCTGTATCTTTCCACTTTCACGTGTTGGTTGATATTGTTCTGTGGTGAATTCTTCTTATCTCTCTACGAACTGGCGGATGTGTCGTTTCTTCGTCGAGTTTGTAAGAGGTCAACTAAGCCCATTGGTTCAAGTAAGCTCATGAGGTAAACTAAGCCTAACTAAAAAGCCCACAAACTAATAACCATTACGTGATCATCTCATAACCAAAAAAAGCCGCATATAAAAATCCATCTGATAGACTTTGGTTAAAGTCATTTTATATATAATCACCTTTTTTTCTTTGAAATCAAATTACGTATATGAATAGCGTGGTCAACATTGCTTTCGTTTAGAAAAAAACACTTTTTTATTTCTAATATAAATATTTATCGATAGGCATTAGCAATTCAATTATACTATTTAAGTATTTATGGTATTTTCTGTGAAGGCATGTTCGTGGAATTTTCCATCCGTGAAAAGACGAAGAAACTTAAAAAACGTTTTTATTTTATTTATATTTATGGAAAAATATATTAAAAAAAGCCTTCGCCAGCTCTCTATTGCTTCGCCGTCCGTAATACTATATGTTGGTCGCAGTTCGATAATCCATTAATGAATTTAAAATGACTACTTATCGTCTTTTTTTATTTTTGATTTAATATGTACATTGTTTTGATATGTACCTTATTCCCAGGATTTTCCTATATATATTCTTCATCGAGTCTCTGGTTAGCTATTCAACTAAATATCTATCCCCTTACTGATATAAGCCATGTCTCAGTGGTTCACCGAACTCGAAGAGGTCGCGTACTCCATAGTCGAATATATCCCACTGGTCGGCACCGTGTACTCTCTAAAACGAGCCATGATCGCGTATAACGAGCAAAACTGGGCGCGACACTGGCAGTCCGTCGGCAACTTAATCGAAAGCTCCATCCGTGATATCATTCTCTTAGAAAAAATCGGCGAACCCACTGAAGTCGCCCTCTTGCACACCATGGCAGAGTCGTTCACTGACAAAATGATTGAGCTCTACCATCACGAGCCCAACAAGCCTACGGTCGACATCACCAAAGAGCTGGATAAGCAAAGCGGACATGTACTCGTCGCCGAGTCCTCAAAGGGCAAGTTCAAGAGAGAAGTCTTCGGAGGCAAAGCCAAGGGTGTGCACCACTTTCACGGCGCTGTGTTCACCGGTAAGCTCACTGTACCCACATATGCAGACGGCGAGAAGATCCGGCTTGATATTCCGCACGGATTGAAAGACGGGGCACGAGTCACCTTCTCGTGGAAATGGACTGTAGACGTTCATGGAGTAAAGAATAGGCCTGAGAGCGTGATGGGTCCTATTCTACTGGAGGAGGGCACACCCACACGTTTCAAATTGTCCAGCCACACGGGTGCTGGTGGATGGGAAGGTTATGACTTTTGGGGTGAAATAAACTCCATGAACGAAATCAAAGCTACAGTCAAAATCGATAACACAGACTATCAGATTGACTTCACAAGGGTGTCTGGAACTTGATTCCGGCATTCGAAGAATACAAGCACCCGGACTTGGCCCTTTCAACAGCGAGACTGTCTACTAAATAATACATCGTTGTCTTTTTCATATTCAGTATTTGAATAATGCTAATAAATACACAACGGATTTTTTCCGTCGTTTATTTGGATTTAGCTTATTATCTTTAATAAATTTGTAATATCATTAAATAAATAAAACTCTGGTCGGTCCGGATCCCCCTCGAGTTCGCTCCACTTTTTTTTTTTTTTTGGTTCATATCATATAGTGTATAATTATTTAACAATTTATATATATGTAAAATATTATTATACTAAATTTATTTTATTAATGACTTTAAATGTATATATGTTATGTAATAAAAATATTTATTGTTCTAGGTATTCATTTAGATATACTTGACAAAGTTTATTTCAAAAATGATAAATTCAAAATACTTATGGGAATTGAGGTATCCTATCTCAAAAAAAGTATGCCTTAGACTTACTTAGTCAGACTGTGTTTGTGCTTGGTTAAGCATGCCATGCTTAACGTACACTAATGTCTAGTGTGGCCCAATGACTAAGATTCAACATATTGATGTTTTTAGTCCTTTTCACTATCATATAATCGATTTTAAAAGTTAAACGACCCATTATTTTCTCAAATAACCAATGTTTTGAAAACCGAATCGGCGAGAGTTGTGAGAGGCATCCAAAGGTTATCAGTCAAGAGGTGAATAAGATCGTGAGGCATCCAAGAGTTATCAGTTTACTTTGGAAGGGTTTTCTATTAGGTTTGATATAAAGTATTTGATTGACTTACACTACTTTAGTATTAAGGGAGTAATTGGTTTAGATAGTGATTAGTCATATCCTATTTCTACGAACGAAACCTATTTGCTATTTAAACCAACTGAGAACTGCTAAGTACATATTGAAATTTGGATCAGGTCTAGTATTGTGTACCGGTGTTATAAATCAACAAAAGATCTAGGCTTAAAAATTTCCTTTAGTTCCAATATTATACATTAGACACCGAAGCCAATCAACTGAAATTTTCATAAGGTTCCTGTAAAGCTGAGTGTTCAAGTGACTGAAAAAGTTGACATTTCATCTTCAATCTGCTCTAATTGCTGTAATTTCTGGTTTGTTAGCTACATGAATCCATCAACTCCTTTGTGTTGGTTTTTGATGCCCAACTATAATTCATAATTTCTTGTGTCTATTTTGGGAACACAGTTCCTTCTTGTCGATCACTGAGGAAAGACGTGTTTGGAGTTGGAACTGCATTTATTGTAAACTCATGCCAACTGCTATGATAGCTTGCTCTCTGCTGCAGCTGCTACTGCAAATAGTGCATATGGTAATCTATTGTTCATTTTGTTTTGGTCGGATAAATTGTACCCGGAAACTTCTTTTACTTTTGATAAGTTGATTCTAAGATTTAGCTGGAATACTAGTACTGCGACATTTTCATGTTGCTAGTTCAAACGTGTAGATATGAATTTAAATTGTATAGTTATGTTAAGTTTAGCAATAGAAAATACGTTTTTTTTGTAAATTTTTTAAGAACTTTGGGTGGATTTTACCATTGGAACTTCATAAAACTTAAGAACTTCAGTTCTTGCATTGGAGATGCTCGAAGAACTGGTTCCGTTTGGTTTGTTTTGTTCCGTATCTTTCCACTTTCACGTGTTGGTTGATATTGTTCTGTGGTGAATTCTTCTTATCTCTCTACGAACTGGCTGATGTGTCGTTTCTTTGTCGAGTTTGTAAGAGGTCAACTAAGCCCGATAGTTCAAGTAAGCCCATCAGGTAAACTAAGCCTAACTAAAAAGCCCACAAACTAATAACCATTACGTGATCATCTCATAACCAAAAAATAAAAGAATTTTACGGTAAATTTTTCTTATCGCGCCGATTTCAACATAAATTATAGAATAGTGCATAATCTTATAAAAACTGTTTAAAAAATGTAAATAAACTATAAGAATTTTAATTTGTAGATCAAAATCAATATTAACCGTTAAAAATATTATTCAATGGTTAAATCTCTGTTAAATGACATATGTACAATAGAAAAAAATAGACATTTTTAAACTGAACATTTTTTGGAGTGTCTATTTCAAAAAAATTAAAAATAAAAATAACATAAATTATATTAAATTAAACTATAGTATAAAATTTATTATTATTTCTATAATTAATATTTACAAAAAATATAAGATTTAGGTTTACATTTAAATAGATAAATATATAAATATTTACATATAATATTAAAACTTTAATAAACATACTTTCTTTATATATACAATTTGAAATATAAATTCTCAAGTTTAGTTAAAATTGGAGAGAAAAGTGATTAACCAACACATGAAAAAATTGTATTAAGCCATAAATTTTGAAAAGCTATAAATTCTCAAAAATAAGTAAAATATAGTGAAAAAAGATTTTTCAAAAACTAATGAAAATGTAGTGAATTTATTTTCTAAAAGTTATATACTATTTTTAGAAAAAAACGTATTTCACTCAATTTTTAATTAGTTTTGAAAATGTGTAGTTTTCAAACTGTAGATATAAATAAAATCTATTAATTTTTAATTTTGATGTCTCATATGTAAATATTTATATTTTTAAGTATAATATTTATCTATTAATATTTAAACTTCATTTTTATAAACTTTTGTAAATATTAGTCATAAAAATGGTAATAAATTTTATACTCCCTATATTTCATAATAGATGATGTTTAAGGTTTCTACACACAAATTAAGGAATCATTTAGTTATTGATTTTTCCAACTAAAATTTGTTTTTCAATGTATTTAATAATCATTCAACCAATTAAAAATCAATCTGCATAATATAAATCGTCAAAATAGAAAAAAAAATGTAACTAGTTTTACATTGAAAGTTGAAAACATCAACTAATTTGGCACACAAAAATTCTCTAAAACATCACTTAATATGAAACAGAGAGATTAATTTTATTTTATTTAATTTATATTATCTTTACTTAATTTTATTTGAAATCCGCACTCCAAAAATGTTCAATTTGAAAATGATTTGTTCTTTTACTGTACATAGATCATTTAACATAGACTTATCCGTTGACTAACATTTTTAACGGTCAATGTTAATTTTAGCTCAATATTTAAAGTTCATGTAGTTTATTTAAATTTTTAGATAAGTCGTGTAGGATTATGCATTGCTCTATATTTCGTGTTGAAATAAGCATAATCGGAAAAAATTCACCATAAAAATAGCCGTTTTCCTCAAAAAGAATCGCATATAAAAAAACATATAATATGCCATCTGATAGACTTGGTTAAAGTCATTCTATATTATAATCGCCTTTATTTCTTATATAAATATTTATCAATAGGCATTAGCAAGTCAATTATACTGATGGTATTTTCTTTGAAGGCATCTTCGTGGAATTATCCATCCGTGAAAAGACGGAGAAACTTAAAAACCGACTTACCTTATAAACTTCCAGCTGGAGTCACATCTAGTCATCCTTCCTTCGTTTGGTCATTGTAACCGACTTACCTTATAATTATCCATCCTTCTTTCGTCTGGTCATTGTTTATTCTCTATTGCTTCGCTGTTTATCAGCTTTGGTACCATTAAAGAATTTAAAATGACTATCTTATCTTCTTTGTAATTTTTGATTTAATGTGTACATTATTCCCAGGATTTTCCTATATATATTCTTCATCGAGTCTCTCGTTAGCCATTCAGCTATACATCTATCCCCTTACAAATAAAAGCTATGTCTAAGTGGTTCACCGAACTCGAAGAGGTCGCATATTCCGTAGTCGAATATATCCCACTGGTCGGCACCGTGTACTCTCTAAAACGAGCCATCATCTCGTATAACGAGCAGCATTGGACGCGACACTGGCAGTCCGTCGGCAACTTCCTCGAGAGCTCCATCCGCGATGTCGTTCTCTTTAGCAAAATCGCTGAACCTGCCGAAGTCGCCCTCTTACACACCATGGCCGAGTCCTTCACCGACAAAATGATTGAGCTCTACCATCACGAGCCCAATAAGCCTAAGGTCGACATCACCAAAAAGCTGGATAAGCAAAGCGGACATGTACTCGTCGCGGAGTCCTCAGAGGGCAAGTTCCAGAGTCAAGTCTTCGGAGGCAAAGCCAAGGGTGTGCACCACTTTCACGGCGCTGTGTTCACCGGTACGCTCATTACACCCACATATGCCCCGAACGGCGAGAAGATCCGGCTTGATATTCCGCACGGATTGTATGACGGGGCACGAGTCACCTTCTCGTGGAAATGGACTCAAGACTACTATGGAGTAAAGAATAGGCCTGAGAGCACGTTGGGTCATATTCAACTGGAGGCCGGCACACCCACGCGTTTCAAATTGTCCAGCCACAAGGGTGCTGGCGGATGGGAAGGTTATGAATTTTGGGGTCAGGTAAACTCCATGGACCAGATCATAGCTAAAACCAATGTCGATGGCAGAGAAATTCAGATTGACTTCTCAAGGGTGTCAGGAACTTGATTCCGGCATTCAAAGTATACAAGCACCCGGACCTGGCCCTTTCATAGCGAGACCCTCTATTAAATATTTATTGTTTGTTTTTTCATATTCTGTACTTGAATAATGCTAATAAATAGACAATGGATTTTTCCGTCGTTTATTTGGATTTAGCGTATTATCTTTGATAATTTTGAAATATCATTAAATAAATAAAACTGGTCGGTCTGGATCCTCTTGTGGTCTCGAATAAATTACTCTTGTGAAATAAATATTTTTTTTCACATCCATTTTTATGAGCTGAAATTAAATATATGGGGTATGTAACTTATTAAGACATATCTTTTTTTTTCCAAATGCGAAAGCGTATAAATAAATATGAAGTGCGGGAAGTAAATGAGATAAGATTTATAGAGGTTCGGTTAAAACGAAAAATGAATCTTGTTTTTGCGTTTTATCATTAATCAGATTTTTACAAACATTTTGTTTTTGCGTTTTAACTGAAGTATTAGTGAAATAAGGAATGATAGACATATCTCTCACTGTTATCATTAATCTTTATCCTTTAATCTTCGTAATTTATTTTCGTATATACTTTACTTGATCATTTAATCTTCGTAATTTATTACATTGATAGACATATCTCTCACTAATACTTCAGTTAAAACGCAAAAACAAAATGTTTGTAAAAATCTGATTAATGATAAAAGTTGCATCAGCTGTGGATTTTATCAAGAACCATGTAGTATTGTTTTAATGCTCATTCACTACAATAGTTTACGCGATTTCATCTCTTTCTATTGTTTAAGACCCCTTTAAATCCCTCTTCTCGAAACTTGTTGTATGATTGTTTATGATTTGTGTCTCAGTTGCTTCATTATCTTGGCCGTTCCCCTTAAACATAAGTAGTTAAAGATCTAATAACTTATATATCTTATCTTGGTGATTTCATATAAAATACTTACTTTTCAAACATTGAATATGTAGATTTGTTTTTTCCTATCGTTGGTGATGCTTCTCTCCGCTGGTCTAGCATGTTGTAGATCTGCGGGCACATCATTCAAGTATCGGTTAATTCTGGTTCTCTTTGTTAGGTTGGTTTTTTATTGCTTAGACCGGTTTCTACTTTCTGACCAAAAAAAAAACTGGTTTCTAATTTGGTTTAGTCATCTGGTTTTTGATAATTTGGTTAGAGTCTTATTTTTATTCCGGCGGTTTTGAGCTTCTGTGTTGCTATTATCTTCGAAATTGGTTTTTCTCCGGTTTGAGGTGGTTTCGATCGTTGTATGAACTCTTAATACCTGACTAAAGTCTGGTCTTTTCATAGTTTCTATCAAAATGTTTACAAATCATTATGTTTACAAGTTTACTATATATTTCTAGAAGATTAAGAGGACATAATTTGTGTCGGATCAAATTTCTAATTCTTTATCATAAGATTTTCTTCGTTTTAAAATTATTTTTGAGTTGTTGTAATTGCTCTTATCTTGATAAAGAGTACGAGCGGTAAAACTAGGGATTGTAGTTTGATTCGGTGTTATTAGGATCGGTGTATCCCACATTGTTAGAGTCAAACTAAATCCGGTGAGGTTATTTCTTTTCCGATAGAAAAAGACAAGCGTAATGGTTTAGCCTCGGACCGATAGAAGACGAGTGTGGTATCCCTCGGACCGATCCAAGATAAGGTGTGCAGAGGTTATTTCGTTTGCCTATAGAAAAAGACACGAAGAGAGGATGTAGGCACGATTGGCCGAACCTCTATAAATCTTATCTCATTTACTTCCCGCACTTCATATTTATTTATACGCTTTCGCATTTGGAAAAAAGAGATATGTCTTAATAAGTTACATACCCCATATATTTAATTTCAGCTCATAAATATGGATGCGAAAAAAATATTTATTTGACAAGAGTAATTTATTCGAGACCACAAGAGGATCCGGACGGACCAGAGTTTTATTTATTTAATGATATTACAAGATTATTAAAGATAACTAGCTAAATCCAAATAAACGACGGAAAAATCCGTTGTCTATTTATTAGCATTATTCAAGTACAGAATATAAACAAACAATAATTATTTAGTAGAGGGTCTCGCTGTTGAAAGGCCAGGTCCGGGTGCTTGTATACTTCGAATGCCGGACTCAAGTTCCAGACACCCTTGTGAAGACAATCTGAATTTCGTTGTCATCGACTTTGGTTTTAGCTATGATCTGGTCCGTGGAGTTTACCTGACCCCAAAAGTCATAACCTTCCCATCCGCCACCACCTTTGCGGCTGGACAAGTTGAACCGCGTGGGTGTGCCGGCCTCCAGTTGAATATGACCCAACACGGTCTCAGGCCTATTCTTTACTCCATCGGAGTCTTGAGTCCATCTCCACGAGAAGGTGACTCGTGCCCCGTCGTACAATCCGTGTGGAATATCAAGCCGGATCTTCTCGCCGTTCGGGGCATATGAGGGTTCAATGATCGTACCGGTGAACACAGCGCCGTGAAAGTGGTGCACACCCTTGGCTTTGCCTCCGAAGACTTCACTCTGGAACTTGCCCTCTGAGGACTCGGCGATCAGTACATGTCCGCTTTCATTATCCAGCTCTTTGGTGATATTGATCTCAGGCTTGTTGGGCTCATGATGGTAGAGCTCAATCATTTTGTCGGTGAACGACTCTGCCATGGTGTGGCAGAGGGCGACTTCGGTGGGTTCGGCGATTTCGCCCAAGAGAATGACATCGCGGATGGAGCTCTCGAGGAAGTTGCCGACGGACTGCCAGTGTTGCGTCCAGTGGTGCGTGCTATACGCAATGCTGGCTCGTTTTAGAGAGTACACGGTGCCGACCAGTGGGATATATTCGACTACGGAGTACGCGACCTCTTCGAGTTCGGTGAACCACTGAGACATGGCTTATATCTGTAAGAGGATAGATATTTAGCTGAATGGCTAACCAGAGACTCGATGAAAACTATATATAGGAAAATTCTGGGAATAGTGTACGTATTAAATCAAAAATTAAAAAAGAAGATAAGACATGTTTTATTGCTGACCCCACAGCTGCGTCACAGTTAATAACAGTTAATAAGGTAAACACGTTTTTTAAATGAAATACCATAAATATTCCACGAAGATGACTTCAAAGAAAATACCATAAATACTTAAATGAATTACCATAAATATTCCACGAAGATGCCTATTTAATTGATTGTTTTTAATTACTTTGATTTATGGAAGTAATTGGTTTAAATAGGGATTAATCGTATTTTATTTCTACTAATGAAACCTACTTGATTAATTGGTTTAAATAGGATCGATTATATCCTATTTCTACTAATAAAATCTATATGTTCAATCTATCAATTATTCATCTTGTTATCAACTTCTTATGGTTACGAAAGTAATCAACACATCTTTTAACGTTACAGTTATAAGGTGAAACGTTGATTACTCGATAAATCATCGTTTTAACAGTTGTGTAATTCATTTCATTTACTCAATAAAAACCTAATTGAATGAACCCATAATTTCTTAGAATTTAGTTTAAAAGAATTTTATTTCCATCATTTTAGTTAAATTAAAATCACTAGTTTAAACTTCAAGTTAATAAACATCCAGTTTTATTAAGTTTAAAATCCGATCAACAACTTAAATAGTTAAGTCTCTAAAAAGTACACAGAAATATATTTCATACTTATTGAAATTTTAACAAACTTAAACTGATATTGCAACGTTAATTATCGTTGCTAAACATTAACTTTTACCGATGTTGTGCTTTTCGTTGTTGTAGCAACTACTATCGACGTTTTGTTTCGTGGCAACAATACCATAGTTTTGGTTACTAAATCTATATAGCGACATTATTTGCCGTCGCTTGAAATGAACTTGTGGCGACGTTGTTTAAATTTGTCGCAAATCATATGCTTGTAGGAACATTATTTGCGGTCGTGAAACATTGAGAATATTGATTTCTTAATGAAGGTAATGTAATTTTCAATCATATTGTTCTTAAATAAATCATTATACATGATCTCATGTTGAATTTGGTTCCAAATCATGCATCTCGCTCGAATAAAATGGAAGTTCAATCGTAGATATTAAGATAAAAATACTACTCATGTGATAACGACCGCTATGAAGTTCAGATTATGAAATTAATATTTATTCCGCTGCATATTTCCGGAATCCCAAAGAGGATCGATCAAGTAAAGTATATACGAAAATAAATTACGAAGATTAAAGGATCAAGTAAAGTATATACAAAAAATAAATTACGAATATTAAAGGATCAAGTAAAGTATATAGGAAAAATAAATTACGAAAATTAAAGGATTAAGTAAAGTATATACGAAAATAAATTACGAAAATTAAAGGATCAAGTAAAGTATATATGAAAAATAAATTGCAAAGATTAAAGGATCAAGTGAAACAAGACTTATCAAGAAATTATGGATTACCGGTGGATAAGTATATTCACATTATGCCTTCTCTAGAACAAGTCTTAGATCTTAAGACAACAAGGTTCGAAGAGATAATCGGGAGAATTAAGACGTTTGAAGAAAGAATTAACGCGAAAACAAACATTTGGAAGAGCTAGGAATTCAAACAATGGAAGAGAAGAAAGTCGAGGAGGTAGAGGCCGAGGACGTGGAGGTCGAGGCCGTGGAAGGGGTCGAGGAAGATCAAGAAACCAAGACCAAGAGGAAGAGACCAAAAGTTATGACAAAAAGGGAAGTAGAGATCGATCCAAAGTGATATGTTGGAGATGTGACAGGCCGGGACATTTTGTTTCAGCATGTCCCGATAGACTTAGAGAAAGTCAAGAAGCAAATCTTAATGAACATCAAGAAGAGGAAGAACAAATTTAAGAAGAAGCTCTTTATGTTCATGAGATTGTGTTCTTGAATGAAGATAAAGTTTTCCCTAAAACTTATGAAGCAAGTAAAGAAGACTCGAAAACTTGGTACCTTGACAACAGAGCAAGTAATAACATGATGGGAAACAAAGAGTTCTTCTCTAAGCTAGATGAAAACTTCAAAGGAAAATTAAAATTTGGAGATGGGTCATATGTCAATATAGTTGGGAAAGTATATATCATGTTTGTTAGCAAAATTAGAGAGAGAAAGGTACTCAAAAATATTTATTTTAGACCCATTTGAAACATACTACCATAAGTCTTGGACAAGCAACTGAGAATGGATGTGAAGTTAAGATGAAATGAGACTAAATCACGAGGAAGACTATTAATTCAAGTGACAAGATCATCAAACCGGCTGTACAAAATGTTACTCGAGATATGTCATCAAAAGTGTCTTCTCACCAAAGATGATGACATCACGAGAACTTGGCACTTACAGCTAGGGCATGTGAGCTTTGGGGTGATGAATAACATAGTAAGAAAGGAGATGGTTATTGGATTACCGCAAATAAGCCATGAGAAGAGTCTATGTAAAGTTTGTCTTGTTGGAAAAAAATCAAAAACTCATTTCCAACAAAGACAAATTTCCGAGTACAAAAGGTTTTGGAGCTGATTCACGGGGACTTATGTGGTTCGATTTCACCTACAACTCCAGCAAGAAATCGATATATTTTTGTATTGATATATGATCATTCAAGATATATGTGTCCCTTCTTATTAATAGAGAAAAGTGAGACATTTGATCGGTTCAAAAGGTTTAAAGACAATATTGAGAAGCAAACAACTTTGACTATTAAAACGTTTCGCACCGATAGAGGAATAGAGTTTACTTCCGCTGAGTTCAACTTGTTTTGTGAAGAGAATGGGATCACAAGACATCTAACTGAACCATATACACCTCAACAAAATGGTATAGTTGAAAGAAGGAATCATACTCTTATTGAGATGACAAGGAGCTTACTCAAAGAGATGAAAGTACCAAATGAATTGTGTCGAGAAGCCATAAGACATTCAACATATCTTATCAATAGGTTACCAACCAAAGCTATAAAAGGAAAAATACCTTTTGAGAACTTCATGGGAAGAAAACCAAATATTAAAAACTTAAGGGTTTTCAGTTGTGTTTCTTATGGAAAAATCAATAGTCCACACCTTAAGAACCGGGTATGTTCGATATTAATCAAGAGAATCTTGAAGGAGAAGTAAATGAACCAGAAGATAATCTTGATGAACACGAAGAAGTAGGAGAAGAACCCGAAGAAACAATAGACCAGTATGAAGAAGATGAAATTCATGAAGATGGTGATGATGATCAAATCAACGATCAACCTAATTCTCGGTTTGGTAGAGCAATTTCTAGACCAAGATATCTCAATGACTATGTGTTTTTAACTGAACTTGAAGGTGAAAAGTTACTAATAACAATATACGGAGAACCTGAAACCTACCTAGAAGCAAAAAATCTTCAAGAATGGATAGATGCTATGAAGGCCGAGATAGAATCAATCGTCAAAAACGATACATGGGAACTTGTTGACAAACCTGATGGAGCAAAGACTATTGGTCTAAAGTGGATCTTCAAAATTAAAAACAATGCAGATGGATTAATAAACAAATACAAAGCAAGACTAGGAGCCAAGGTATATGTGCAAAAACAGGGTATCAATTTCAGGGAAGTGTTTGCACCCGTCGCTAGACTCGAAACTATACAACTTCTCATAGGTTTTGCAGCTGCAAACGGCTGGAAAATTCATCATCTAGATATCAAAAAAGCCTTCTTGGATGGAGAATTGAGTGAGGAAGTCTACTTTAGTCAACCGGAAGACTTCATTAGCAAAGGAGGAGAAAAAAAATTCTATACACTACACAAAGATTTGTACGGTATAAGACAAGCTCCAAGAGCATGGAATGTGAAACTTGACCTTGTTCTCTAAAAATGATAAAATTCAAGAGGTGTGTAGAGTAGTCCACGGTATACATAAAGTAAGGAAAGAATGAATTTCTGATTGTAGCAATTTATGTCGATGATCTCTTCGTTATTGGATCAACTCAAAGAATCATAAAGCAATTCAAGAAGGATATGTCAAGAGAGTTTGAGATGTTGGATCTAGGTAAGTTGACATACTATCTTGGAACTGAAGTAATTCAAAGTAATAATGGGATAAAGATAAAACAAAAAGGATATGCTACAGGGATCCTCAAAAACACGAAAATGGACTCGTGTAATGCAGCTCAATCACCAACGGAATCGAATCTAAAACTTTTTAAAGCTGAAAACGAATCTCAGATTGATGCCACAGAGTATAGACGAACGATTGGATATTTGCGTTATCTAGTTCACACAAGACCGGACATAGCATAGTTGGAGTATTAAGTTCTTTAAAATTCTTTTGCAAATTTTGATTTCAACCTTTGATGATGTTGATCACGAACCTTTTGTTCCAAACACCGAAAGCGTGATGTCTCTACTTCACACGCGTCGGAACTTGACCGGAAAATTCTACAAGCTTCCGTTCCTTAAAGAACACGGCTAGGGAACCTTGTAGGAATTTTTCTCTCTAAATTTCTCTACTTGTTTCTTATCTCTAAGATCACAAGCTAAGTGTATTACAACTGAAATTATGATTGGTTTGTTGATAAAACAATCATATGCACTAGTACAATTTATTCCTTCAATAACAACTTCTCTCAATATCTAAGGTGTCATTTATTCTATTGTACTCCGTCAACAAAGTTACCAAAAAAAATTTCGCTTTATCAACCCCCCATTTTCTTGATGGTAACTTTGATCATTTAAGGCTTATTTCTCGAGTCTAAAACATTGTCATTAAAGATTATAGGATTTATATTATCCCAATCCCCACAAAAACTTATCAAATTTCAATTTCATTCACCTGAAATATTTTTAAGAATTGAATCTGAATTGTCATTGTTCTTTTTCTCGATCTCAATTTGCAATGAAATCATTGATTGGTGAATCAATTCGGAGGTATGATTTTTTGATGCACTTACACATCTTGGATTTTTTAAGATCCAAAATGTTTTTGAACTCCATCTTATCATCTATTTTATCTGAATGTCCAAATTGAATTGATGACTTAGCAAAGTTTATTTGTTGGCAAAATGCCTCGTAAATCTTCAAAAATTTTAAAATAAATCTTGTCTAATTAGCCTTCGTTTTACAAAAAATAGTGAGTCATCTACGAAAAGTAAATGATATATTGTAAAACTACCTTTATAGCTATTTTCAATCCATTAATCCTGTTACTTTTTTCCGCCTTCTTAAGATTGGCGATCAAAACCTCTGTATAAAATATATAAATGTAAAGTGTTTACGGGTCTCTTTGTCTAAGACCAGGGTCATTAAGTTAGGATCTAGTTTGTGATGAGTGTGAGAGAGGCATACTTAAAAAGATCAAACTTTTGTTGACATAAGAACAGGTTAGGTTTGGTTTGTTTTGTTCTGTTCTGTATCTTTCCACTTTCACGTGTTGGTTGATATTGTTCTGTAGTGAATTCTTCTTATCTCTCTACGAACTGGCTGATGTGTCTTTCTTCGTCGAGTTTGTAAGAGGTCAACTAAGCCCATTTGTTCAAGTAAGCCCATGAGGTAAACTAAGCCTAACTAAAAAGCCCACAAACTAATAACCATTAGATCATCTCATAACCAAAAATAATAATAACTCAAAGAGTATAAAATGTATGAGAAATATCAGGTGTATCACTCAAACTCAAAGTTGTTGTAATTGCTCTTATCTTGATAAATAGTTTGAGTGTTTCATTTAACACACACTCGAGCGGTAAAACTAAGGATTGTAGTTTGATACTGTGTTATTAGGATCGGTGTATGCCGCATTGTTAGAGTCAAACTAAATCCGGTGAGGTTATTTCTTTTCCGATAGAAAAAGACAAGGGTAATGGTTTAGCCTCAGACCGATAGAAGACGAGTGTGGTATCCCTCGGACCGATCCAAGATAAGGTGTGCAGAGGTTATTTCGTTTGCCTATAGAAAAAGACACGAAGAGAAGATGTAGGCACGATTGGCCGAACCTCTATAAATCTTATCTCATTTACTTCCCGCACTTCATATTTATTTATACGCTTTCGCATTTGGAAAAAAGAGATGTCTTAATAAGTTACATACCCCATATATTTAATTTCAGCTCATAAAAATGGATGTGAAAAAAAATATTTATTTCACAAGAGTAATTTATTCGAGACCACAAGAGGATCCGGACCGACCAGAGTTTTATTTATTTAATGATATTACAAAATTATTAAAGATAACGAGCTAAATCCAAATAAACGACGGAAAAATCCGTCGTCTATTTATTAGCATTATTCAAGTACAGAATATAAACAAACAACAATTATTTAGTAGAGGGTCTCGCTGTTGAAAGGGCCAGGTCCGGGTGCTTGTATGCTTCGAATGCCGGAATCAAGTTCCAGACACCCTTGTGAAGACAATCTGAATTTCTCTATTATCGACTTTGGTTTTAGCTATGATCTGGTTCATGGAGTTTACCTGACCCCAAAAGTCATAACCTTCCCATCCGCCACCACCTTTGCGTCTGGACAATTTGAACCGTGTGGGTGTGCCGGCCTCCAGTTGAATATAACCCAACGTGCTCTCAGGCCTATTCTTTACTCCATCGTAGTCTTTAGTCCATCTCCACGAGAAGGTGACTCGTGCCCCGTCGTACAATCCGTGTGGAATATCAAGCCGGATCTTCTCACCGTTCGGGGCATACGTGGGTGCAATGAGCGTGCCGGTGAACACAGCGCCGTGAAAGTGGTGCACACCCTTGGCTTTGCCTCTGAAGACTTGACTCTCGAACTTTCCCTCTGTGGACTCGGCGACGAGTACATGTCCGCTTTCATTATCCAGCTCTTTAGTGATTTTGATCTTAGGCTTGTTGGGCTCATGATGGTAGAGCTCAATCATTTTGTCGGTGAACGACTCAGCCATGGTGTGCATGAGGGCGACTTCGGTGGGTTCGACGATTTCGCTAAAGAGAATGACATCGCGGATGGAGCTCTCGAGGAAGTTGCCGACGGACTGCCAGTGTCGCGTCCAGTGGTTCGTGTTATACGCAATGCTGGCTCGTTTTAGAGAGTACACGGTGCCGACCAGTGGGATATATTCGACTATGGAGTACGCGACCTCTTCGAGTTCGGTGAACCACTGAGACATGGCTTATATCTGTAAGAGGATAGATATTTAGCTGAATGGCTAACCAGAGACTCGATGAAGACTATATATAGGAAAATTCTGGGAATAATGTACGTATTAAATCAAAAATTAAAAAAGAAAATAAGACATGTTTGATTGCTGACCCCACAGCTGCGTCACAGTTGGCTGCGTCACAGCTGGCATCACAGCGGGCTGCGTCACAGATGGCTGCGTCACAGATGGCGTCACAGTTGGAATTTAATAAGGTAAACACGTTTTATAAGTTTCTCCGCCTTCACGGACGGAATATTCATTCGAAATCATAAAATGTTACCACTATTTAAGGACAAAAATATTTGCAACTACTTAAGGAGAATGTTTTACAATTAATTATGGATCAACTTTTATAATTTTTGTCAACGATTTAGGAACTAAAATTTGTTTTAATTTTTTTTGTTAAAACTATTATATTAAAATTTTATATTTAAATAAATTTATAAAATGAATTAATTAAAAATAAAATATAAAATTAAAATATAATATTAAAATATTTTTACAAAATTTAATTATAAATTACAAAATATTTATCGGAGTAATTTGTTAAACATGTTTGAACTACGGTCGTCCTGATCTTCAGCCACTCGCTCGTTCAAATCAACCTCGACATTTTCCGTAGGCCTAATCCCGAAGTTTCGACGTCTAAACTCCAAAGCCGCAGTCTCTGGCACAACCGAGGAAGTAGAAGACGATGCAGTGTCGTGCACCATGTCACTGTAATGGACACGGCGTGTATGCTTACGGGGTGCTATATTTTGGATCGCATACTACTAAATAATTTATAAATCATAAATTCTAAATTCCGTAGTTACTACATAATTTCTAAACAACCTATATATATATGTTTTAAATCCTATATTTGCATTAAAAAAATTGTAGAGAGAAGGGAGAGAAAAATACCTTAGAGAGAGAATGAGGACTGATCAATGATGGAATGATGTTGCAAAATTGTTGTTGTATATATAGGGAATACGGGGTGTTGTAAAACCATTAGAAAATCAATTTTTGTCGTAAACGAGTTGTATAGATAGAGTCAAATTTACAACATAATCAATATTAAGTGGTTGGCAAAGATAGATTCAATGTACGGTTCATGTTATTTCTAAGTAACGTCGTAACAACGTTTTCTCTTATTTGTTGTAGATATATTCAAATTCAGGATCTTTCAAACTTTTCTCTTTTTCTATAGTGCACACTGTAAATAAGGCCTAATTACATATGTGTATTGACATATATTTTCTAAATTAAAAACTATTAACAGAACTCTAGAATAATCATAAGAACTATATACTAACCAATTATTTTTAAACTAATATAATAATTAACCTATCCATGTTCGTATTACGTCGTACCTTTCCTCGATTTAGACAAAACAAAACTATATAATACTATATAGTAAGAACGTATTTAGCTCATATTACATATACATAAGCTACAAATAAAGTAATTAAAAATTGAAGAACCATGAACGTCCGTGCATGCATGGCACATTTTACCAGAGAACGTACCAGGAACATGGTCTTTGCATGGGATAGGCTTAGACCAACTCCATTAGTAAGAATCTTTAATGGGGTTCTTGTAATATTTTGATTTAAAATAATACATGATTTTGGCGTAAGAAATTTAGTTAGAATTTGTAGTTTTATTGAAGTTCATTGGTAGATATTAAATGGGAATTCTTAAAAAAAAACTTAATTGTAAAAGTTATGAAGTTTAAAATTATAAATACAAATTACACAAACATAATTATTATTTTAAAATTACATAATGACTAATTATAATGTTGATTGGTGCCAAATTTATGCCATATATGTTTAACAAAATCATCTTGCAATTGTTGATGTATTGTTCGATCACGAAGTCGATTACGAATGCCCATCATATTCCGAAGATTTGTGGGCATATCTGTAGAATATGTGAAGTCGACTTGGGAAGTTTGGTTTGCTTCCACTTGTGCGAATTCAGAGACATCAAATTGAGTGTACTTATCGCGTTCATCTTCTACTATCATATTGTGTATTATTACACATGCTCTCATAATCTTACCTATTTTCACCTTATCCCATATAAGAGCAGGATTTTTAACAATGGCAAATCGAGCTTGCAAGACTCCAAAAGCACATTCGACATCTTTACGGACAACTTCTTGATATGTAGCAAATAATGATGCTTTTGGACTTTGTGGAATTGGAATAGATTGTATAAATGTGGCCCATTTAGGATAAATTCCATCTGTGAGATAGTAAGCCAAATGATACTCGTGTCCGTTGACTAAGTAATTTACCTTTGGAGCTCGACCCTGCAATATATCATCAAACACTGGGGAGCGATCAAGAACATTGATATCGTTTAAGGTACCTGGAGGTCCAAAAAACGCATGCCATATCCAAAGGTCTTGTGATGCTACGGCCTCTAAAAAGATTGTCAGTTTATCAGATCCTCGTGTATATTGACATTTCCAAGCGGTGGGACAATTCTTCCACTCCCAATGCATACAATCGATGCTGCCTATCATCCCGAGAAATCCACATATCTCTCCAATATCTAGTAATCGTTGTAGATCTGCTGGTGTGGGTCTTCTTAGGTACTCATCTCCGAACAAAAATATTATCCCTTCAACAAAATGTTCTAAGCATAAAAGTGCAGTGCTTTTAGCAAGTCGGAGGTATTCGTCTACCGCATCAGCTGCACAACCATATGCCATCATACGAATTGATGCTGTACACTTTTGTAGTGGAGATAGTTCAAAACTACCAGTAGCATCCCTCCTTTGTTGAAAATATGGTATCTCATTGGAGAGTCGATCTACAATACGCATGAACAAGTGTTTGTTCATTCTGAAACGTCGTTGGAATATATTATGTGGGTATGTTGCATCTTCTTTGAAATAATCGTTCCACAAGCGGTTGTGTCCTTCCTCACGGTTTCTTTCAATAAATGCTCTTTTTTTGGTGCATCTTGTAGATTTTCATGACCAATAAAAAGATTTTCGAAACTTTGATCGAAAAGTTGGTCAAATTTTTCATCCATATTTTCATCATTATTTTCATGGGAAGATGATGCCATGTTATTTGGAGAAACTTTATTGTTTCAGGTGAGAGGTGTGTGTTGTGCTGATCAAAACTATATACCTATATATAGAGAAAATGTGAAGTATCAAAAAATGAATTACATTCTTAATCTCTCTCAAGTGGCTACAGAGATGCATATAATTACAAAGATGCTCAAGTGGCTACAAGGATGCGTGTAATTACAAAGATGCTTATATTATACTATTTAAATGTATATTTTACATATTCAACTTATGTACATGTGTGTGTTTGATTGTCAATGCTTTAAACGATCATGTAGTATAAATAAAAGACAATTTGTATTGATAGTTTCAGCTTAATATATACATATTGGAACTAACTTGTTGGTTAAATTCGAGTATGATAAACCTAGTAGATTTGGATTCGCTATATCACTATATTCATCTAACAACTTATCTTAAAAATGGAAACAACAAATCATTAACGGTTGAGATAAACTTGGGTTCTGTACATCCAAAAGAAAAAAAGGATTGTCAAAGAATCACATTCTTGGCACACTTTAAATATAAGTAAGTGCTTTGCATCAAAATCACATTCCTTAGCTTCTCTTGGTGTCAGAGTAATCTCATCAGAATCACATTCCCTTGTTGTCACTTTGTGTCTCACTAACCTGCGGGAAGGAAGAACAAGAAACTTTGCGGAACCACAAATTACAAACTACAAATTGTATAACCAACATTACAAACTACAAATTGCAGAACCAACATTACAACATAAGTTAAGTCGAGAATGTCAAGTCCATACAAAATTCATGAATGCAACATAACGTCAAGTCCATACAGATTACAGACAACATGTAACATACACAACAAGCAATAAAATGCAAACACAACAGCCAATTAGAAAATTCAAACACAGCAAGCACAACATGCATTCATGAATTCAACAGCTCAGTAATAAGCTTGTTCTTAAGAGCACTTTCTATATCAGAAAGTGGCTCTTGTTTTGCAAGTAAGCTGTCCAACAGCTTATTTTTCGAAAGCCTTTCATTCATCTCCAAATCCTTCTGTTTTATCTCCCACATACTCTGGAACTGAACCAAAGCATTGGCCTCCTCTACCACGACTCTTTTGGATTTGCCTTTAGAGGCCTTAACACCAGCGGGCCGAGATTGATCAACTTCATGGCCAATTGACATAGCTGTTGAAGATTGTGTGGTTGCTTCATCAGTCTTCCTTCTCTTGGACTTCACAGATACTTCTTTTTGACACTACTTCTGATCATGTCGCAGCTCCCTCCACGCGTGTTCCAGACAGAACTTACCTTTGTGATCATTGAAGTATATTTGATGGGCCAGCTTCATAACGTCGTTCTCATTTTGCCCACTCGACTTCTGAGATGATGCAGCCTACAAATTTGCAGACTGAGTCGTTGATCTTTGACCATCTTTGCTTACAGTAACCTGGTTCCCTTGTTGGAAGACCAACAAGCTTCAGAATTGTAGCGTAATAAGCTGTAATCCTCTTCCAAAATGCTTTAACTTTTTGTTCGTTACCTACAACCGGATCCTTGCTTGTATTGAGCCAAGCACTAATGAGAACTACGTCTTCAATGGAAGTCCACTTCCGTCTCAGCCGTCTGTCATCATCTTGAAATGGAGCTGCAGATGGTTGGCTACTAAAGACGTGTGTTTCAAATTCACCAAGTTTAATACTTGGTGAATCCATGTCATACATATTTGGTTATGGATTTTGGGTAAAAGCTGACTGTCTATTCAGGAGTTCTTGGAAACTAGAAGCGCAAGTAAATGGATTCATGGAATCCATGTTTTAGAGAGTAAAAGCTCTACAAGCGTAAAACAGAAGAAAGACAGAGAAAAGAGAAAAGAACTTAAGACGAAAAGAATGTGAAGTTGAACCCATTAATAGACAAAGAGAATTCATTCAATGTCCTATTAAATCAACTATCTACCTAACTTAACTGCAGACTTTAATGAGATCTTAAATAACACATCATATCACACATTGATCTTATTAACACATCATATGAGACATTGATCATATCAACTATCTACCTAACTTAAATGCAGTTTGATCTTACCACCAGAAGTGTTTAAGAGACACAAGTGGCTTTCATCTAATCATCACATAAAATACAAAGCAGAATAAAATAAGACTTGGTGTGATCCATGTCATACTTTGTTGTCTAATTAAAGCCATATAAGTACAGTGATGTGAGTCAAAGCCAAAACCCGATTAAAACGAATTAGAATTTGTATTTTGAAATGAAATTATCTTCAGATTGTTACTTATCTGGATGTTGTCCTTGTAGTGAGGGCATATAGAGTAAAGAGGAGCTTCATAGCCTTCAAAAGTATGCCGTTTTACACCTGTTGCAGCATCCCAAACCTTCATTCAAACTATTGATTAATCCCTTTTCATTTAGTGTCAACAAAAACTAAATTTATGGAAAGACATGTGAAAGGTTTGAACCTTTATGGTTTTGTCATCACCACAATTTCGGGTTCTTTGGGTAAACTAATTTCACAAAGAGGCGCCTACAACATCCTTGATCTGCTTTGACTCATCTTCAGATTTGAAAAGCGGGGTAATGAACTCTATAGAGCCAACATATCACCATTACATTGATCTCACTCGATTTGGTTGTGGTTATAGCTGTCTTTAATGAGTCTTTACTTAGATATAACTGACAGCCCATAGTTTTATCCACAGAAACGGTGGGAGCTGCACCCTAAATCAGCCATAGATGAAGTAAAGACAAGCAAGAGCAATTAGTGTTGGAACATTTGCAGACGATTAGAGCTACATCATAAGGTTGAGAAGCGCAAGAGATGATCCTTAGGAAGGTACGTTTGAAAACATTAGGAAAGCTTATGGACTATAGAAAACAAACCTCACATTGCACTTCTACGTTGTTGCAATTCACAATCTCAAATGCAACAACAAAATCCTATACAAACATGTTAGATTTTACATGATTAGAAGTTACATGGCTGTACACTGCAGGAATGTAAGAGGATAAAGTATTATTCCACTCACCGTGAAGACAACACCCATTTTGGTACATTTGTCAATGGTGATGTTATTCACTTTTCCTATAGATCATAGAACAATAGTATGGGGCTTAGATTTTTGAGCAGGTATAAAACCTTCATGGTGAATTGAAATGGCACAAAGCTACCTTGTATCTGCAAGACGGTTCTTTGCCTTCATATCATCCGTCACTTTCCTAAGTCCTGGAAAGAAAAGAACAAGAATAGTAAGCTATTTCTTATTCACATTCCAGATAGACACCATGCCATCAATATGACGACATACAACTTCAAACCTACCTGCGTCTTTGTTACGATACTCCACCAGAACCTAAACAAGAACATAGAGATCACAGAATTAACAACATACAAAGAGCATCAGAGAGCACCAAAAAGCTTCTGCAATCTGAATAAAACAACTACAGAGTTCATATTCCCTATATCTTTCCAGAAGCTCTAAATAGTTTCAGCAAAGCAATTAATTTATGTATCATCATCATGAACTCTTAAACAATTAGCTACGCGTTTAACTTCACTGGTAACAAATGAAAGCAAAAAGAGATAGAGGATTAGCACCTTATTGTTGTAAAACTCAGCCATCTGCCAACTTTCTTCCACATGAGCGATTAGCATGCTCATACCTTGCAGAGAAAAAAGTAGAAAGACATTTCATATCACCAAATACAGAAAATCAGAAACAAGATGACGAATTTTGGCTCTGCTTACCACAATCTTTTCCAGTGAAAGCAATCCACGCCAATGCAGATAAACTATCGGATGCAGCCTTTAAGTTATTGAAGAAATGCGACCTTTTCCTTCAGTCAATGCATTAACTTTCATTGAAACATCATTCAAAGGCTTGAAACACCCACCCAATCCAGCAAGGTCAGGCTTCTGTTTCAAATCATCCACAACCAAGAAAATAATAATCAAAATCCAATCTACAATGACGCAGCAAAACGAAATTAACAGGATATATTCGAATATCATTGAAAGTTTAAATATTTACCTGAGTTTGCTTGATGCGAACAAGCAGTTCTTTTTACGTAGCAAACGCTTCGGCGACAATCTTCGTCACATCTAGAACAAGTCCACCGATCTTCTCAGCAGCACTCAGAGCCCTACCAACACATTGAGAAATCAGATCTTCATAAGCCAAAATCGATGGATCAACACTGAATTGAACTCGTTGAGTGCAAAGAGAACAACAAAATCAAATGGATCGAACTATTTTTAGCAAGAATCGAACTCCTTGAGTGCAAAGAGAACAACAAAATCAAATGGATCGCGGAAAAATCTCAGGTAAGTTACTTCAAAATCATGATCACAAAAACGAGTATGAGATCGGAATAAGAAAAACGAGAAGAAGTGATTATGTGAACAAGTAACAAACATAAAATCCACAAGTAACAACATGCATAGGAGAAAGCCCCTTTAATCATATCGAAGGAATTGGTAGAAAATCCACACACACCATATTCAACAAATCAAAGACTAGGCGCATTACCTGGATGTTTTCCTTGCGACGATGATTCTCTGAGGCTCGCAAAACAGGGTCGAAGAAGAAGAAAGAGGCAAAGAGTTGAAGGGTCGAAGGGTCGAAGAAGAAGAAGAAAGAGTCGAAGGGTCTCGAAGGCGAAGAACCGGTTCTCAAAGTTCCTAATTAAGAACCAGTCCTTAGCCAAAAAATCATTTAAACAATTTTTTAATGCCCAGATTGAATTAAGAAACCCATTAAGAACCATCAATGGGGTTGCTCTTAGACCACCTCCAATGCTAAGAACCCTTTAAGGGGTTCTTAGCATTTTTTTAATGAAAAAAGTACAGCTGACAAATTAAGAACCACAAATTAGGATTTAAAATTGTTGGGCCTCCAATGCTAGAACCCTAATTGGATTTCTTAAAAAAATAAAACCAACAGAACCAATGTCAACATTTGTTTCACCAATATAAGATCAAACTGAAGTTAAACGTACTCCAATACTGTATTAAACAGAACCAAACATATTACAATATGCAAAACAGACTCAACAAAGCATTAAACAGACTCCAACAAAGCATTAAACAGACTCCAACTGATGCATAAAACAGACTCAACAAAACATAAAACAGACTCCAACAATGCTTGGATAGTCGTTGCTGAAGTGTATGGTTAATGGGAAGAATCTACCTTCCCAATCAGTCTGCAACAGAGTCATTTAAAACTAGCTATTATTAATTATAGTGAAGATTGAAACTTGCAATCACTCATGTACTGACACATAAAACCAAAATAACAATACAAAGCAGAACACTTTAGATTCAGTGTCATAATCAAGACAAATATATTTATGCACCAATTCAGAACATCACAAATAAAGGATTTGAAAGCAACTAACCAGAGAACATGACTAATCATTGCAACGAGCAATCGTCTCTCTGAATAAGAATGAATCCCTTAAAAGATTTTGTAAAAATTAAACACTAGAGAACGGTGCGTTTAAATATCATAAGAATGAACCTTGTTAGTTGTTGATCACATTGCACAAGCTTCTCAAAATGTTTATTCAATGTCCCTGGTGAACATTGCAAAACGTGTTGCCTAGCATATCACAAAGATATGGAAACCATTGTTAGTTGGAGTCGAATCATATAACTTATTCAACCTAACTCGTTGCATAATAAACTCTAAAATTAGGACTATAACACATGATATGTTCTTATTACATGTTCATGTTGGCTTGACTATTAGTAAAATCCGATGTAGCCTGCCACAAAGTATGTTTCCTAGGCTGCGGATTAGTTTCCTTGAATCTCTATGCAACCGAAACTGTCTCACAACTTCTATATATAGCAAAATAGTTGGACAAAACAGAGGATCTTGGTATGTGTGGAGGGAAAAGGATGTTCGTGTTAAGTTGATTTTCTTTTTGGTTGTTTTTTTCATAAGTTTGTCCACAATTTTCACGTTCACTCATGTACGTCCTGAGCTTCTACAACAATAGAATAAAGATGGCAAATGGAGTGAATTAAGGACAAAAGATTGTATATTATGTCGTGAAGAAAGGGAGGACATAGCATAATAACAAACATAAACATGTTTTGAATCTAACAAACTGTACGATTTGGTGGGGGTTGATCACTGATTCTATTATCCATTGAGTAGCCAAAAACATAAGTCCTAATGTCGTATATCGAGACTGAGGTATACAACGGTACTAAGTTCAAAAACCGAAGGCTATATGAACTGCAAAAACAAATTTATCTTCGAAAGATTAATAAGGGTCAAACTTATCCTTGAAACCACAAGACAACTATAGTCTTTATTTATATAAAATCTTCAAGCTAGAAAAGAAAACTGAACACAAATACTTGCAGATAGAAAGACAAATGAAACACTCTAATCAGAACTTTAGGGGTGTGAATTTCCATTGCAAGAATGTGGATTCAACCCGTGTTAGTCAATTTGGAAATTTCTTTACAGAATTCAGATATGAAACATTCTCAGTGAAATTGATGGTGCAAAAAGGATGGGTATATAAGCCACTTGTCATCAAAATTATAGTTCAATTGTGTATTTTTCACACATACAATTTACCTAGATGTATTCATATCCATTATTCTACGTCAAACCCTAAAAGATGAGAAATTTACGATCCCAATTGAATTCAATGTCACGAAGTCCAATTTTCAATAAGATAAAATTAAATGCCCTGAGACGAGCAAAACACTTAGCACATAGCTCCGAATCACAACAGATACGAAAGGGAAAAAGATAAGATGTAGATCTAAAGTCCTGATTTCTAACCTGGACGAAGAAAAATTAGAAGTAGAAGAGAAGAAATAAACGGAAGCCCAATTTTGCTTTGACCTAATCTGAGATTCTTTGAGCTGTTCAGCAAGATTTGATCACGGCGAATGGAGCGGAGACTAGGAGCAGGAAGAATCACCGGAGAGTAGGAAGTTAAAGTAAGATATTTCAAAGATCTGGTGGTGGAGATGAAGGTGGAGGTAAAGAGAGGCGAGAGACAAGAGGAGAGGAACGACGAGGAGACAGAGCCCGCTTAGAGGACAAGCAGGTGAAGCGGCCGCTTGGGGCATATATTTTCTAAAAACAAATTTAGTTATATATATATATATATATATCTATTAATATGGATAAAGTTTAGTATGTAGGTCTCCTTAAGTAAGAATAATATTAGTTGGGTTATTTTAGATAAAATAATTGTTAGATGACTTCTTAATAATTGTTAAATCTTATGTTAGAAAAAAATTTAATTAAACCTATAGAATTCAACTCCTTTTTTTAGTTCATTCAACAAATTCATCAATTATCAATTGATCATTATCTTCAAGTTTTCGTAAAAAGTGATGAGGGCATCAAGCCGGTTGAACTAGGCAGGCCAATGACTCGAGGTAGGACACACAAGCTGAGAGAACAACTAGGAGAATTTTTACTTTACTTGGCTGAAAGTAGTGACGTCCCAGAAACACGAAGTAATGCTGAATTCCTTGCTCTAAGTGAAACACATGGAATTGGAGGTTTTGAGTTCTTGTTTGGTATGACCTTCTTTTTGTTGTCAACACAGTAAGCAAGAGCCTGCAATCAGAAAACATTGACATAGATGCTGTTATTCACCACTTGAAAGGGATTGTGTCATATTTTCAAAAATAACGGGAGACGGATTTTGAGGAAGCAAAGGCTAAGGCTAAGAAAATTGCAGCTGATATGGAGATTGAAGATGAATTTTCTGTGAAGAAAAAGCGTATTGTTAAGAGGAAAAAACACTATGATGAAGACACATAGATTTTTGATGAAATGTGTTATTATCACCAGAGGATAACTTCATGATTGATTACTTCAACACAATCATGGATCAAGCTCTAGTTTCTCTGGAATCCAGGTTTGAAAAACTCCAAAAGTATGAACAAAGTTTTGGGTTTTTGTTTGATTTAAAAAGACTATCAGCCGCAAGTGAGAACAGTTTGAAGGCATCATGTTTGAACTTGGAAGCTTCTTTAAAGAATGGTACGCATTCAGGCATTGTTGGTGATGATTTGTTTATGGAACTAAAGATTCTCCGAGAACCTTTACCAATGGAAGTTCAGAAGCCTATTGAAGTGCTTGATTTTTTAAAAAAGATGGAGGATTGTTATTAAAACACTGAAGTTGCTTATCGCATATTATTGACTATTTCGGTATCAGTCGCCACCGCTGAAAGAAGTTTTTCAAAGTTAAAGCTAATAAAAAATTATTTGCGGTCTACCATGTCACAAGAGAGATTGAATGGGTTGGCTTTTTTGTCGATTGAGACAGCTTTGGTTGAAAAACTTGACTATTCAAGTTTAATGATTGATTTTGCAGGAAAAATGTAAAAAGAGCTTTATTTCAATAATTTTTCTTTTTTTCTTTCTATAAATAGTTTATGAAGTTGTATTATCGAATTTTAACATATGTTTTTTATATCATTTTTAATTTTTAATAAAAGGGCATAATTTTTTTATTCGCTTAAGGTGGTCCAAACTGTTCATCTGGCACTGCGAGGAAAAGAACCGTTTCTTAAGTCTCTACAACAAGAACCGTTTCTACAAAATTAATCTTTATTATTATTTAAAATCTATTAATTTTAAAAACCCTTCTAAAAACCTATCTTAAAACCTCTAATGGAGGTGCTCTTAGAGCATCTCCCACAATGGAGATATTAATTGGAAGTTCTTATAAAATATTAATAAGTTTACCAAAATTTTTTTTTTTTTTTTTTTTTTTAAATGTCTTTAGTCATATAATGACACTTTGCTTTTGAGTCTCTTAAAAACTTGTAAATCTCTCTAATAAAAAACTCTTCTTTTCCTTTTTCATGTTATTTTTTATTTTAATACTTTTTAATGTGAGTATCTTAAATAAAAGACTCCATTGGAGAAGGTGTTACAACTCTAATACTCTTAAAAACAAATTTGTCCTCGAATTTACCTGAAGGAAACAGGTGATGATACTGAAGTCGCATAGTATCCTCCAGTTCTCGAGTGGCTTCTTCAGTGGTATGATTTCGCCACAAAAGTTTGACGTTAAAGAGCTGTGGAGGAATATAAACACACATTTAGAAATAAACCGGACATTCCTGGTTGGAATAACCATGAGTGATGTTATTTATTGTGGGTCGAGGACCTTGATTATTATTATTATATTGTACTTGTTGTGGGTGGTTATTCATAAAATGACTTAGCATGTTTCATATAATTGCATACTTATACTAGTGGTTCCACCACTAACCCCTTAAATGGGGGAAATGCCTTTTATGCATTTCAAATGATTACGAGGTTGAGGAGCCAGCACGAGATACGCGTGGGACGGGCAAGCAACAAGGATGTTAGGCAGTGAACGAGTCAGATGAAAAACTCCTTTCTATTCAAAATCTCCATTGTTGAAACACGGTCTTGGGTTTGACCCTTTTTAAGGAAAGAATCCCTTATTAATATTGACCAAATTTGGATCGCTTTCAATGCTCGACAGCTTTGTCCTGATTGCTGATTGCTGATCGGATCAAAGTTGCCATGCATGCAAAAACGTAACAAGGCTTGCACTTATTACGGCCGTAAGATTCTTCCTCTTTCCAAAAAGGAAACTCATGGAAATATATTAATCGATTAACTTAAAACCCTATTTAGAGATTCATACTAACTGATGAAGAAGGTTATCAACTAACCAAGGACATAAAACAGGGTGAAAATGTCATCCCGGGGAGAAATGAGGTATTTTGTTCAAGCACGATGCTGATTTCAACCACATCCATCACAAAATCTTGTAAGACAATGTATTATAATAATATTATACTGATTTTTTTTGTCAGTTCTGATGCAGTTCATAGGTA